>SJYT01017748.1:0-13673 GCA_006410635.1 Cephalophus harveyi
GATGGGACCAGATGCCATGATCTTCGTTTTCTGAATGTTGAGCTTTAAGCCAACTTTTTCGCTCTCCTCATTCACTTTCATCAAGAGGCTTTTTAGTTCCTCTTCACTTTCTGCCATGAGGGTGGTGTCATCTGCATTCCTGAGGTTATTGATATTTCTCCTGGCAGTCTTGATTCCAGCTTGTGTTTCTTCCAGTCCAGCGTTTCTCATGATGTACTCTGCATATAAGTTATCAATAATTACCTTAAATGTAAATGTGTTGAATGCCCCAACCAAAAGACAAAGACTGACTGAATGGATACAAAAACAAGACCCCTATATATGCTGTCTACAAGAGACCCACCTCAAACCAAGGGACACATACAGACTGAAAATGAAGGGCTGGAAAAAGATATTTCATCAAATAGAGCCCCCAAAAAGCTGGAGTAGCAATACTCAGATAAAATAGACTTTGAAATAAAGACCATGAAAAGAGGCAAAGAAGGACAGAACATAATGATCAAAGGATCAATCCAAGAAGAAGATATAATAATTATAAATATATATGCAAACAACATAGGAGCACCTCAATACATATGGCAAATGCTAACAAGTATGAAAGGGGAAATAACAGTAATACCATAATAGTGGGAGACTTTAATACTCCACTCACACCTATGGATAGATCAACCAAAGAGAAAATTATCAGGGTACACAAACTTTAAGTGATACACTGGACCAGTTAGACTTAATTGGTATCTATAGGACTTTTTACTCCAAAACAATGAATTTCACCTTTTTCTCAAGTGTACATGGAACATTCTCCAGGATATATCACATCCTGGGCTATAAATCTAACTTTGATAAATTCAGAAAAACTGAAATCATTTCAAGCATCTTTTCTGATCACAATGCAGTAAATTAGATGTCAACTATAGGGAAGAAAAACTATTAAAAATACAAATATATGGAGGCTGAACAACAGACTTCTGAATAACCAACAAATCACAGAAGAAATCAAAATATACATAGAAACCAATGAAAATTTCTCATAGAAACAAGAGAAAAATCAAATAACTAGCCTGACTTTACACCTAAAGCAACTAGAAAAAGAAGAACTGAAGAACCCTAGGGTTAGTAGAAGGAAAGAAATCATAAAAATTAGAGCAGAAATAAATGAAAAAGAAACAAAGGAGGCTATAGCAAAAATCAACAAAACTAAAAGCTGGTTCTTTGAGAAGATAAATAAAATAGACAAACCATTAGCCAGAGTTATCAAGAAAAAAAGGGAGAAGAATCAAATCAACAAAATTAGAAATGAAAATGGAGAAATCGCAACAGACAACACAGAAATACAAAGGATCATAAGAGACTACTGTAAGCAACTATGTGACAATCAAATGGACAACTTGGAAGAAATGGACTAATTCTTAGGCAAGTATGACCTTCCAAAACCAGGAGGAAATAGAAAATCTTAACAGAACCATCAGAAGCACAGATATCAAAACTGTAATAAAAAATCTTCCAACAAACAAAAGCCCAGGACCAGATGGCTTCACAGGGGGATTCTACCAAAAATTTAGAGAAGAGCAACCACCTATCCTACTCAAACTCTTCCAGAAAATTGCAGAGGAAGGTAAACACCCAAACTCATTTTGTAAGGCCACCGTCACCCTAATGCCTAAACCAGACAAAGATGCCACAAAAAAAGAAAGCAACAAGCCAATATCACTGATGAACATAGATGCAAAAATCCTCAACAAATTCTAGCAAGCAGAATCCAACAACATATTAAAAAGGTCATCAATCTTGACCAAGTGGGCTTTATCCAAGGGATACAAAGATTCTTCAATATTTGCAAATCAATCAATGTGATATACCATATTAACAAATTGAAAGGTAAAAACTGTATGATTATCTCAATAGATGCAAATAAAGTCTTTGACAAAATTTGGCACCCATTTATGATAAAAACTCTCCAGAAAGCAGACATATAAGGAACATATTTCAACATATAAAAGCCATATATGATAAACCCATAGCAAACATTATCCTCAAGGGCTAAAAATTGAAAGCATTTTCTTTTAAGTCAGGAAAAAGACAAGGGTGTTCACTCTCACTACTACTATTCAACATAGTTTTGAAAGTTGTAGCCACAGCAATCAGAGAAGAAAAAGAAATAAAAGGAATCCAGATTGGAAAAGAAGTAAAACTCTCACAGTTTGCAGATGACATGATCCTTTATGTAGAAAACCCTAAAGACATAGCAGAAAATTACTAGAGCTAATCAATGAATATAGTTAAGTTGCAGAATATAAAATTAACATGCAGAAATCCTTTGCATTGCTATACACTAACAATGAGAAAACAGAATCCTTTTCACCATTGTGATGAGAAGAATAAAATACTTAGGAATAAATGTACATAAAGAAGCAAAAGATCTTTATATAGAAAACTATAAAACACGGATGAAACAAATCAAAGATGACACAAATAGATGGAGAAATATACCATGTTCGTGGATCAGAAGAATCAAAATAGTGAAAATGAGTACACTGCTCAAAGCAATCTATAGATTCAATGCAATCCCTATCAAGCTACCAATGGTATTTTTCACAGAACTAGAACAAATAATTTCACAATTTGTATGAAAATACAAGAAAACCTCAAATAGCCAAAGCAATCTTGAGAAAGAAGAATGGAACTGGAGGAATCAACCTGCCTGACTTCAGGCTCCACTACAAAGCCACAGTCATCAAGACAGTATGGTACTGGCACAAAGACAGAAATAAAGATCAATGGAACAAAATAGAAAGCCCAGAGATAAATTCATGCACCCATGGCCACCTTATCTTTGACAAAGGAGGCAAAAATATACAGTGGAGAGGAGACAATCTCTTTAGCAAGTGGTGCTGGGAAAACTGGTCAACCACCTGTAAAAGAATGAAACTAGAACACTTTCTAACATCATACACAAAAATAAGCACTGTTTACACAAAAATAAGCTAATGTAAGACCAGAAACTATAAAACTCCTAGAGGAAAACATAGGCAAAACACTCTCTGACATAAATCACAGGAGGATCCTCTATGACCCACCTCCCAGAGTATGGAGATAAAAGCAAAGATAAATGGAACCTAATTAAACTTAAAAGCTTTTGCATAATGAAGGAAACTATAAGCAAGGTGAAAAGACAGCCTTCAGAATGGGAGAAAATAATAGCAAATGAAGCAACTGACAAAGAATTAATCTCAAAAATATACAAGCAGCTCAATACCAGAAAAATAAACGACCCAATCAAAAAATGGGCCAAACAACTAAACAGACATTTCTCCAAAAAAGACATACAGACGACTAACAAACACATGAAAAGATGCTCAACCTCACTCATTATCAGAGAAATGCAAATCAAAACCACAATGAGGTATCATTTCACACCAGTCAGAATGGCTGCTATCAAAAAGTCTACAAACAATAAATGCTGGAGAGGGTGTGGAGAAAAGGGAACCCTCTTAACACTGTTGGTGGGAACGCAAACTAGTACAGCCAATACTTAAAAAACTGGAAATAGAACTGCCATATGACCCAGCAATCCCACTGCTGGGCATACACACCAAGGAAACAAGAATTGAGACATGTGTTCCCCAATGTTCATCGCAGCACTGTTTACAATATCTAGGATATGGAAGCAACCTAGATGTCCACTGACAGATGAATGGAATATTACTCAGCTATTAAAAAGAACACATTTGAGTCAGTTCTAATGAGGTGAATGAAACTGGAGCCTATTACACAGAGTGAAGTAAGTCATAAAGAAAAACACCATTATACTATATTTAGTATATATTTATACTAATATATATATTTATATACTATACTTATATATATTTATATACTATACTTATATATATTTATACTATATCAAATTTAGAAAGATGGTAATGATGACCCTATATGCAAGACAGCAAAAGAGACACAAATATAAAGAACAGGCTTTTCAACTATGTGGGAGAAGGCGAGGGTAGGATGATTTGAGAGACTAGCACTGAGTCATGTAAATTACCGTATGTGAAATAGATGACCAGTCCAAGTTCAATGCATGAAACAGGGCACTCAAAGCTGGTGCACTGGGACAACCTAGAAGGATGAGATGGTGAGGGAGGGGGGAGGGGGTTCCAGGAAGGGGGACACATGTACACCCGTAGGTGATTCGTGTCAATGTATGGCAAAAACCACCACAATATTGTAAAGTAATTAGCCTCCAATTAAAATAAATAAATAAATTTAAAAATAAATAAAATGGCTATAACAACGTTAAAAAAAATACCTTGTGGGAAATGAGAGAGGAGCATTTTTATCCTTTCCCATAGCATCACAAAAAAATCTAACATAGAGTCAACTTCAGTTGTTTCACACAATTCAGCCCAGTTCCTGGTACCAAGGGAACAGATCAATATTTTTACTAACTAGTTGTTAAATGTCACCCCCATCCCCCACAATCTCTTCCTAAAGGCAACATACCCTGCGTGGTTCTATTCATAAAAAGCTAAAGGATAAAGTAAACAAACAGTCAAAAACAAAGGCAGAACATGTTGCTAGGCATACTTGGGGAGTATTTCCACAATTCTTTTATTCTAAACCTCAGTACTTGTTGCCTTAGTCACCAGGCTCTAGAGATTCTTTTCTTTTGATATAACAGTTTGACATTCATTTACACTCTCTTCAGTTATATGTAAAGTTACTTGTCAGAATCTCACATTCCTTAGTCCTTACCTGGTGCTTGTTAGTTTGTGATCAAGGACAAAGGCATTGATGCTGCTGGTTGATATCCCTGCCTTGTACCTGTCACCACTGACATTCACCTTTCTGATTGTTACCCTTGAAAAACAATATATCATTTCTGAGGGTCATCTCCTTTCATAGATTCAGACTTCGCTATATATTTAAAAAGTCAATTTTTTCCCCACTATCTTTGTTCATCAGTTCAACATAGCTCTTGTGGTGCATATCAAAAGAGAATTCAGAAAAACTAAAGTCACCCAAATAAGAAACAGGTATAATATAGTTCCCCTACAAACTTGAGTAAGTTTTGTCACCCAGTGCCATCTGGGCCAGAGAGAAATACCAAGGACAGAGCTTTTTCCAGTGACCTAACATCCTTCATCGATTCTCAGAAGCTCTACTGTCATAGAGAGTGCCCAATTCATTCCCTTTCTATGTGTGAAAAAATTTTTCCATTATTTCTGTAGCTCAAATGTAGATGAGTACCTTGCATTGTCAATTTCTGCATTATTTATTGACACGCAGTACACATTGCTAGTGTATTTTCCTTTGGAATGGATAAACCACAAGCACGTAATACATCTGAAATGTAGGAGGGTTTTGATAAAGAAGTATTTTTGCTTTCCTGTGTTGAAAGATTGGTAAGATAGCAAAGTTCTTATAACTCAAAAATCTGTGTTAATGGAATGATCACTTGCAAAATTAGTCCCTACCCTCCATTCTTGGCACAGATTTTCTATTCATTATTTCTCTATTGACTACTTTTAACTGATTTTCAGAAGACAGTGCAAACCAAAGATAGGACAAAGGTATGTTATATGAACTTGAATCTTATAAAAGGTGCCAGATTTTATGAAATCACTGTACCTTGGAACAATACCACATTGCCTTACTCCTTTGAAACTGAGTTCTGATTTCTCTTTTTTTTTTTCTTTCAGACACCCACACAAATTCTCCTCTCCGGAGTGTACCCCAACCAGACTATCCAAGTACCTAGCAACTTATTTTTAAGCTATTGTTGAGCCAGAATGAAACCTTGACTTAAGTTATATTTTCAAGAGAAGAGAATGATTTCAGTCTTAGGCTTTGAGAGAAATATAGTCTTTCTCTTTCACATGTTCTCACATTCTCTTTGTATGGAATTCAATAAATAATCCTCAAATACCTTTGGAAACTAACTTGCAACTACAAGAGGCCCAGCCTTTGAATGATACCTAGGATATGGAAGTCAGATTGAAAGACCAAAAGAACACATGAGTTCTTGATAGCATCATTAAACACCTGACATGTACCTGGAGCACACTCAAGATCCAGTTATGTATGCTAATAAATTTCCTTGCAGTTGAGCTGGGAATATCATGTATTTCGAGCAAAAGCACCATAATTTCATACACTGAAATTTATAGGAAGAATTATTAGAATCATAATCAAAAACACTGACAAATCAGCACACAGAAGAATTAGGCTATTTACAAATTGCAGAAGACAAAATTTCTATGAATGAGGATATTTTATGCATTCCAAAAGAGAATATTTAGGCATTAGAAAATGAGATGTTGGAAAACCTGATGAATCACTAAAATATATTTTTCAAGTTTCACTCTCTTTGTATCAGCCTGTGTCAGAGAAATATGAAGGTGTTCTCCCTGCCTTAAATAGCTTCACTGGAAAAATCTACCTCCTTCCAAAAAGAAACTCCTTGTTTATTCTAAATTTAGTGTATATTATCCACAAACATTGATTTATTAATAATTGAGAGATGAAATTTTTAAAAACTATATGTTTTTGTCTTTTGGTATAAATTTCAAAAATATTGTTAATAGTTTGAAGTGACTTGACGTCTAGCTTTTTTTCCCTAAGAATTATTATCACATGCAAAACATTTTTTTGCATGTAGTCAATCATGATCTACATTTCCAGTTTTAGATAGGAATGAAATTGCAAATGAAATTACTAAGTATTTCTCTTTCAAAATAAGTAAAACACTATTATGCCATAGATTAATGCATGTGATGAGCCAACTCACATATTTTACAATATGACACGATTCTAATGTCGTAGCAGATATAACATGGCTAGCTTACAAAATGATTCAAATTATGGCCAAGAACCAGTGTTTGAAAAGTACTTCCTTCTTTAAGTCCAGGTTTTCATCCAAATATTTTTTTCCCCTTAACATTATAATCAGTCATAAACAAGTCTCAGTTCAGTTCAATCACTCAGTTGTGTCTGACTCTTTCTGACCCCATGAACTGCAGCACACCAGGCCTCCCTGTCCATCACCAACTCCCGGAGTCCACCCAAGCCCATGTCCATTGAGTCGGTTGATGCCATCCAACCATCTCATTCTTTGTCGTCTGCTTCTCCTCCTGCCCTCAATCTTTCCCAGCATCAGGGTCTTTTCAAATGAGTCAGCTCTTCGCATGAGGTGGCCAAAATACTGGAGTTTCAGCTTCAGTATCAGTCCTTCCAATGAACACCCAGGACTGATCTTTAGGATGGACTGGTTGGATCTCCTTGCAGTCCAAGGAATTCTCAAGAGTCTTCTCCAACACCACAGTTCAAAAACATCAATTCTTCTGTTCTCAGCTTTCTTTATAGTCTAACTCTCACATCCATACATGACCACTGGAAAAAACATAGCCTTGACTAGACGGACCTTAGTCGGCAAAGTAATGTCTCTGCTTTTGAAAATGCTATCTAGGTTGGTCATAACTTTCCTTCCAAGGAGTAAGCGTCTTTTAATTTCATGGCTGCAATCATCATCTGCAGTGATTTTGGAGCCCCCAAAAATAAAGTCAGCCACTATTTCTACTGTTTCCCCATCTATTTGCCATAGGAGCAATATTTGTTAGACATTGGAGAGTCAGGACGTATGAGACATGATCCCTTCTCTCAAAAATATTTTTCTAATTGTATGGAAGAACCTGTATCTATTAAAGCAGAATAGAACTATGGGCCCAAACAGCACTGGAGATAACAAGCATTATGTCCTTGAGAGGAGGGTGTGGTGCCTGTGTGTCTAAGCACTCCCTGGACACCAGAGACATTAGAATCTACGTACATTCTTGAGCTTGCTATTCACAGTGTGTCCTTGGACCATAGGATATCATCACTTTGGAGCTTCTTAGAAATGCCAGCTCCCAGTACCTGCCCTCTATCTACTGAGTCACAGTCCCCATTATGAAATTCCCGGGTGATTTATATGCACAGTAAATTTAAGAAACATTGTATGTAGGGTATGACATAAGGAAAGATTTTAATTTTTTCCCAATTTTTTTTCTGAATTGACTATCTCTGAGAATTTAATGCCGACCTTAATATATTCACAGATTTCTTAGTTGCTTTGCAAGCAATATTTGAAGGAATATTAATGTTTCGTGAGCAGGACAGCTCTGTTTGCAAGGTGGGCACTCCACAACTGCTGTGTAGGTGTGGGAGGACTTCCATACACAGCTCTCATTTCCGGAGATCATCCATGGGTTTCTTTCCTGTTATCTCCAAACTGACTGCAGGGATGGGTGGGAAAGGAGTAGGAACACCTGCCCGGAGTCCTGGCTTCTGTTCTCATTTTGAGAACCAATGGGCAACATGATCTCAATCATACAATTATTCCAAAGAGTAATATTTTCTTATCAATAAGAGGATATTGAACGATCACTACATTTTCTTTCAACTCTGAAGTTTAATAATTGTATTTCAAAATATCATACAGTAAAAAGGAATAAGCCGAACACTACTTAGCCTTCTATGCAAGTCTTTTTAGAGAAAAGCATGATGAACAATCGGTATTGTGTGCGGAGTATGTATGAAAGCAGATTGTTATTGGGTTAAAAACACGAAAATAACAAGATTCCTCAGTGCCATGTTGTTATTTAAGGGAAATTTTGTTTACTTTAAAACGCAAGACAGATTTTTTTCACCTTCGGTAGCCAACTTTGAAATATTGTACATATCTCATATAATCTAAACATTGCTAGTATGACTCATAAAGAAGAATATTAATGAACTCAACTTTTCCCTATATGCTTATTTTCGTTTTGCCCTCTTTGACCTTATTTCCTCAGACTTTTTTTTATTATTTAGAGGTTTTTTTTTTTTTTAAGGACTAATAGTCTCTTATCAAATGCTTTGCTTTTGAAAATGTATGCAGTAAATGGGAGAAGGCAATGGCACCCCACTCCAGTACTCTTGCCTGGAAAATCCCACGGACGGAGGAGCCTGGTGGGCTGCAGTCCATGGGGTCGCGAAGAGTCGGACACGACTGAGCGACTTGACTTTCACTTTTCACTTTCATACATGGGAGAAGGAAATGGCAGCCCACTCCAGTGTTCTTGCTTGGAGAATCCCAGGGACGGGGGAGCCTGCTGGGCTGCCGTCTATGGGGTCGCACAGAGTCGGACACGACTGAAGTGACTTAGCAGTAGCAGTAGCATGCAGTAAATGATTATTGAATGTATCATAGGATCAAAGCAATGTAAATCTCCGTCAGATGGAATATTCTAAGAAATAAAACAAGTTTATGGTATTAACACTTTGAGTAACAGAATGATGTAATGAAGGTTATAAACAAGGTGGGGATGAACCTGGGTCTCCTGTATTTGAGGCAGATTCTTTACCCTCTGAGCCACCAGGGAAGCCCTACCATATCCTCATGAACATTTATTTGTATTCTTTTGATAACAGCCAAGTGTGAGGTGATAACTCATCCTGGTCTTGATTTGCAATTTTCTGATGACTAGTGTTGTAGAGCATCTTTTCACGTGCCTGTTGCCCATCTCTATGTCTTCTTTGAAAAAATATCTATCTATATCTTTTACTCATTAAAAAAAATTTTTTTTTTGATGTTGAGTTGTATGAGCTGTTTACATATTTTGGACATTAACCCCTTATGGCAGAAAGTGAAGAGGAGCTAAAAAGCCTCTTGATGAAAGTGAAAGAGGAGAGCAAAAAAGTTGGCTTGAAGCTCAACATTCAGAAAACGAAGATCATGGCATCTGGTCCCATCACTTCATGGGAAATAGATGGGGAAACAGAGGAAACAGTGTCAGACTATTTTGAGGGGCTCCCAAATCACTGCAGATGGTGACTGCAGCCATGAAATTAAAAGACACTTGCTCCTTGGAAGAAAAGTTATGACCAACCTAGACAGCATATTAAAAGAGCAGAGACATCACTTTGCCGACTAAGGTCCGTCTAGTCAAGGCTATGGTTTTTCCTGTGGTCATGTATGGATGTGAGAGTTGGACTGTGAAGAAGGCTGAGTGCCGAAGAATTGATGCTTTTGAACTGTGGTGTTGGAGAAGACTCTCGAGAGTTCCTTGGATTGCAAGGAGATCCAACCAGTCCATTCTGAAGGAGATCAACCCTGGGATTTCTATGGAAGGCATGATGCTAAAGCTGAAACTCCAGTACTTTGGCCACCTCATGGGAAGAGTTGACTCATTGGAAAAGACTCTGATGCTGGGAGGGATTGGGGGCAGGAGGAGGAGGGGATGACCGAGGATGAGATGGCTGGATGGCATCAC
Source organism: Cephalophus harveyi (assembly GCA_006410635.1). Classification (NCBI taxonomy): domain Eukaryota; kingdom Metazoa; phylum Chordata; class Mammalia; order Artiodactyla; family Bovidae; genus Cephalophus; species Cephalophus harveyi. The sequence goes on from SJYT01017748.1 coordinate 10,290, forward strand.
GGACTTGATGGATATGAGTCTGAGTGATCTCCGGGAGATGGTGATGGACAGGGAGGGCTGGCGTGCTGCGATTCATGGGGTCACAAAGAGTCGGACACGACTGAGCGACTGAACTGAACTGAACTGAGTTATATCGCTTGCAAATATTTTCCTCTGTTCTGGAAGTTGCCTTTTTTGGTTGGTGGTGGTTTCCTTTACTATGTAAAGGATTTCAGGTTAAATTAGGCCCCATTTGTTTATTTTTGCTTTTATTCCCTTTGCTTTAAGTGACAGATCTAAAAAAAAAAAATTTCTATGATTTATGTCAAAAAGTGTTATACCTATGTTTTAAAATTTTTTATAAAATATCTTTGACCCAGAGTTTGTTGAATTCACAAATTCAGAACCTATAGATAAAGAGGGCCAACTGTATACATTCTCCTCACCTTCTTTCATGTTTTGCTAGCGGGATGCTGAGGGACTATAAGACTCTGGGGCTTGAGTTGGCAAATTGCAACCCATAGACCACATCTGCCCAAGAGTTTGTTGAATTCACAAATTCAGAACCTATAGATAAAGAGGGCCAACTGTATACATTCTCCTCACCTTCTTTCATGTTTTGCTAGCGGGATGCTGAGGGACTATAAGACTCTGGGGCTTGAGTTGGCAAATTGCAACCCATAGACCACATCTGCCCTGCAGCCTGTTGTGTACAGAGTTTTACTGGAATACAGCCACGCCCATTCTTTACACATTGCTCCTAGCTGCTTTGTGCTACAGTTGTTATTATTGTTCAGTCCCTCAGTCCTGTCCAATCTTTGCAACCCATGCACAGCAGGATGCCAGGCTTCCCTGTCCTTCACCATCTTCTGGAGCTTGCTGAAACTCACAGCCATTGAGTCGGTGATACCATCCAACCATCTCGTCCTCTGTCATCCCCTTCTACTCCTGCCCTCAATCGTTCCAAGCATCAGGGTCATTTCTAAGGAGTTGACTCTTCACATCAGGTGGCCAAAGTATTGGAGCTTTAGCTTTATCATCAGTCCTTCCAATGAACGTAAAGGGCTAATTTCCTTTAGGATTGACTGGCGTGATATCCTTGAAGTCCAAGGGACTCTGAAGAGTTTTCTCCACCACCACAGTTCAAAAGCATCAGTTCTTTGGCACTCATATTTCTTTATAGTCCACCTCTCATATCCATACACGACTACTGGAAAAACCATAGCTTTGACTAGATGGACCTTTGTTGGCAAAGTAATGTCTCTGCTTTTTAATATGATGTCTAGGTTGGTCATGGCTTTTCTCCCAAGAAACAAGCATCTTTTAATTTCACGGCTGCAGTCACCATCTGGAGTGATTTTGGAGCCCAAGGAAATAAAGTCTGTCACAATTTTCCATTGTTTCCCCATCTATTCACCATGGAGTGATGGGACCGGATGCTGTGATCCTCATATTTTAAATGTTGAGTTTTAAACCAGCTTTTTCACTCTCCTCTTTCACCTTCATCAAGAGACTTTTTAGTTCCTCTTCACATTCTGCCATAAGGGTGGTGTCATCTGCATATCTGAGGTCATTGATATTTCTGCTGGAAATTTTGATTCCAGCTTTTGCTTCATCCAGCCCAGCATTTCTGCTGGTCTACTCTGCATATAAGTTATATAAGCAGAGTGACAATCTACAGCCTTGATGTACTGCTTTCCCAATTTGGAACCAGTCCATGGTTCCATGTCTGGTTCTAACTGTTGTTTCTTTACCTGCATTCAGTTTTCTCAAGAGGCAGGTCAGGTGGTCTGGTATTCCCATCTCTTTAAGAATTTTCCACAGTTTATTGTGATCCACACCATCAAAGGCTTTAGCATAATCAACAAAGCAGAAGTAGATGTTTTTCTGGAACTCTCTTACTTTTTCAATGATCCAGAAGATGTTGGCAATTTGATCTCTGGTTCCTCTGGCTTTTCTAAAACCACCTTGAACATCTAGGAGTTCTAAGCTCACGGACTGTTGAAACCTAGTTTGGAAAATTGTGAGCATTACTTTGCTAGCATGTGAGATGAGTACAGTTGTGTGGTAGTTTGAGCATTCTTTGGCATTGCCTTTCTTTGGGATTGGAATGAAAACTAACTTTTTCCAGTCCTGCAGCCACTGCTGAGTTTTCCAAATTTGCTGGCACATTGAGTGCAGCACTTTCACAGCATCATCTTTTATAATTTGAAATAGCTCAACTGGAAATCCGTCACCTCCACTAGCTTTGTTCTTAGTGATGCTTCCTAAGGCCCACTTGACTTCACATTCCAGGATGTCTGGATCTAGGCGAGTCATCACACAATCATGATTATCTGGGTCATGAATATCTTTCTGGTATAGTTCTGTGTATTTGTGCCACCTCTTCTTAATATCTTCTGCTTTTGTTAGGTTCATACCATTTCTGTCTTTATTGTGCCCTTCTTTGCATGAAATGTTCCCTTGGTATCTTTAATTTTCTTGAAGAGATCTCTAGTCTTCCCCGTTCTATTGTTCTCTATTTTTTTGCATTGACCACTTAGAAAGTCTTTCTTATCTCTCTTTGCTATTCTTTGGAACTCTGCATTCAGATGAGTATATCTTTCCTTTTCTACTTTGCCTTTCTCTTGGCTTCCTCAGAAAACCATTTTGCCTCTTTGCATTTCTTCTTCTTGGGGATGGTTTTGATTACTGCCTTCTATACAATGTTACGAACCTCCATCTGAAGTTCTTCAGGCACTCTGTCTATCAGATCTAATCCCTTGAATCTATTTGTCATTTCCACTGTTTAATCCTAAGGAATTTGATCTAGGTCATACCTGAATGGCCTAGTGGTTTTCTCTACTTTCTTCAATTTAAGTCTGAATTTTGCATTAAGGTGTTCATGATCTGAGACACAGTCTGTTCCTGGTCTTGTTTTTGCTGACTGTGTAGAGCTTCTCAATCTTTGGCTACAAAGTATATAATCATTCAGATTTTGGTGTTGACCATCTGGTGTGCTATAATAACAAAGTTTAACTGCAAAGAGACCTATGGCATGCAAAGCCTGAAATATTTACTATGTGGCCCTTAACAAAAAAGTTTATCAACTCCTTCCCTAGGAGATCAGTTGAGTTCAGTTCAGTCACTCAGTCATGTCCAACTCTTTGCGACCCCATGAATCACAGCACGCCAGGCCTCCCTGTTCATCACCATCTCCCGGAGTTCACTCAGACTCACATCCATCGAGTCCCTGATGCCATCCAGCCATCTCATCCTCGGTCGTCCCCTTCTCCTCCTGCCCCCAATCCCTCCCAGCATCAGAGTCTTTTCCAATCAGTCAATTCTTCACGTGAGGTGGCCAAAGTACTGGAGTTTCAGCTTTAGCATCATTCATTCCAAAGAAATCCCAGGGCTGATCTCCTT
>SJYT01017748.1:14572-66085 GCA_006410635.1 Cephalophus harveyi
GAAATGTTCCCTTGGTATCTCTAATTTTCTTGAAGAGATCTCTAGTCTTTCCCATTCTGTTGTTTTCCTCTATTTCTTTGCATTGATCGCTGAAGAAGACTTTCTTATCTCTTCTTGCTATTCTTTGAAACTCTGCATTCAGATGCTTGTATTCCTCCTTTTCTCCTTGGCTTTTCGCCTCTCTTCTTTTCACAGCCATTTGTAAGGCCTCCCCAGACAGCCATTTTGCTTTTTTGCATTTCTTTTCCATGGGGATGGTCTCGATCCCTGTCTCCTGTACAGTGTCATGAACCTCATTCCATAGTTCATCAGGCACTCTCTATCAGATCTAGGCCCTTAAATCTATTCCTCACTTCCCCTTTATAATCATAAGGGATTTGATTTAGGTCATACCTGAATAGTCTAGCGGTTTTCCCTACTTTCTTCAATTTAAGTCTGAATTTGGTAATAAGGAGTTTATGATCACTGTTATCTAATTTTAGAACATCTTCAGCACTCCAAAAGAAATCACATTAGCAGCAACATCCTAATCCCTAACTCTTCCTATCACCTGGAAACTACTAATCTCCAATCCTATTCATGGTGGAAAAATAATGAATTTACCTCTTCTGGATATTTTATGTAAATGGATTCATGTAAAAGAATGGTCTTTTGTGATTAGTTTCTTTAACTTAATATAACAGTTTCAAAAGTCTTTCATGACACAGTGTCTATTAGTACTTCATTCCTTTTTGTTGATGATAGTAAGAGTCCATTGTATGGATAGATCACATTTTTTAATCCATTATTCAGTTGAATGGTTTCTACCTTTTAGATTAAGGCTAATGTTCCTTTGAACATTTGTATGTGAGTTTTTGTGTAAATATCTATTTGTATTTCTCTTGGGTATATAGCTAGAAGTGGAATTGCTTGATCACATGGTAACTCTATATTTAAGATTTTAAACAACTACCACACTGTTTTTCAAAGTTGTTACACCACTTTATAATCTCACCAGCAATATATGAAGATTCCAAGTTCTTCACATCTTTACTAAAATGTCTTTTTCCTCTCTTTTTCTACTTTAACAATCTTTATGTGGCCTCTCTGGAGCCTCAGTGTTGTCGTCTGTGAAATGGGTACAACACCACCTAACTCACAGGGTTGCAGGGGAATGTTTTGAAAAAGATATGTGTCCATGGGAGCCAGCAGGGCTGGAAGAGTTCAGGGTCCAGCTGGGGTTTGGTCTGGGGTGCAGGGGAGGGGACAGGGTGTGAGAGATGCTGGCCCCTGAAGGTCTGTGCTCAAGGCTTATCCTGAGGGCACCGGGGAATCATGAAAGGTTCAAGTGAGAGTGTTCCTGTTGACACGCGGGTGAAGATGGGGGAAGGAGCCATGGGGGGAACGCTGAGATGGAGGAGAAGTTACCGTGTGCAAGAGGTTGTGTCAGCATGATGGTGGTGGGGGCCCAGGAGCCCCACATCCCGAGGACTACAAGAACTGAGCAGATACATTTAGAAAGCAGTTTTTGTATTTCTCTAATAACTAACATTTATATACTGTGTAGCTGAATATCTTCTTTGGAAAAATGTCTGTTCAAATTCATTGCTCATTTTAAATGAGTTATTTGTCTTTTATTGTTGAATTGTAAAAGTCCTTTATATATTATAGATACAAGTCCTTTAGCAGATGTATTATTTTAAAATATTTTTACATATATATGTGTGGCTGAATCCTTTCAATGTTCACCTGAAACTATTAGAACATTGTTAATTGGCTATACCCCAATACAAAATGAAAAGTTCAAAAAAAATATTTTCTCAGATTCTGTGGGTTTTTTTCTCCCTTTTTGGTGACATCATTTGAAACACAAATGTTTTTAGTTTTGATGAACTCAATGTATCTATTTTTTGTTTTGTCACATGCTTTTGATGTCATATCCAGGACGCTATCATCTAATACAAGATCATGAAGATTTATAGTTATGCTTTTTTTTCTAAAAGCTTTATAGGTTTAGCTCTTACTTTTAAACCTACTGTATATTTTGACTTAATTTTTTATATGGTGTGATGTAGTTGTTTACCTTTGCTCTCTTGTATGTGGATGTTCAGTTGTCTCAGCACCATTTGTTGAAAAGATTCCATGCATTTTTCAACTTTTAATTAACATTTTTTAGTTTTATGATTGAAAACACTAAATGTCATAAAAAATGCACAAAACATCTTGCAAATTAAATTTAAATATATGTAGGAGGAGTCCCTGGTCGCTCAGCTGGTAAAGATTCCGCCTGTAATGCATGAGATCCCAGTTCAATTCCTAGGTCAGGAAGATCCCCTGGAGAAGGGATAGGCTGCCTCCTCCAGTTTTCTTGGGCTTCCCTGGTGGGTCAGACAGTAAAGCATCTGCCTGCAATGTGGGAGACCTGGGTTCGATCCCTGGGTTGGGAAGATTCCCTGGAAGAGGGCATGTATTCTTGCCTGGAGAATCCCCATGGACAGAGGAGGCTGGTGGACTGCAGTCCATGGGGTCTCAAAGAGTCAGACATGACTGAGCGACTGAGTGGCTAAGCACACAAGAGGATAATGGGCTGTCACAGAAATTGAAGACAGGAAACTGATTCAGGGAAAACTGGAAAGGCTAAGGTATCATATGCAAAATAGATCTCAGAGAAATTAGGAGAGAGACAAATCTTAGGGAGAGTATTTTCAAAGGCTGGATTTTCATTTAAAAATATGTGTGTGAATAATGTAGAGATAAAAGCAGTGAACATGGACTATGTTTTCAAGAAATTTGATGATGAGAGAACCAAAGTTCAAAGGAAAAGCAAAGGTGAGAGAAAATTCTTATAGTGTATCTTACAGTTTATAGGAATATATATATTTTTTATTTTTAAATAGGTCATCTTGGTTAGGAAAAGATTGAAGATACAGGGAAAAGAGGGACTAATTAATTTTAAAAATGTGAGAGAAGGGCATCTAAGAAGATATTTTTGAATAGAGTTATGATTTATATGCACTGAAAGATGAAAGCAAAAGGGGAAAGATTGAGTGATCCGCTGAGAAACTGAAGAGGGTAGAAGGGAAGGTACCAGAAGAGACAGGAAGGAAGAAGGTATGCAGCAGGAATGGGAGGTCAAGAATGAAAGGGGGTGAGTTCTCAACAGATGAAGAAAATCTTTCCATAACATGGCATTCTGATGTGAGCATTGATTCTAAGTTTATAGACTTGACAAGTTGTTGTTTCCTGAGCACCTATAGACAAGAGATATAGAAATGGAATTAATTCCAGGTATGTATTTTGCTTAAATGCTCTTGCTGCTGCTACTGCTGCTGCTAAGTTGCTTCAGTCGTGTCTGACTCTGTGTGACCCCATAGATGGCAGCTCAGGGTTAAGCAAAATAAGAAGATATGACTCCTCCGAAAATCAACACATCTAGCAATCCTGAACCTGCATTGATGAATAGTGACTCTTCCTGAGGGGCTCGGGTTAGTTGTTCCCTTTTGAGAAAGAATCTAAAGGAATTGAGACAGTTTGCTTCAGTCTTCACCATTCCTGTATGTATGGGATAGTAATCAATAATTGATAAATGAAGCATAGAATTATAAGCAGAGATTATATAAGCAGAGATGATTTTCTACGTATTGATTAGCTATTTAATTTCACAGTTGAAAAAGAGGAGTGATTTTTTTTTTTTTTTTTTTTTGATCTATAATGAACAATACTGACCGAGGGAACGGCATTGCTAATAAACAACCAGATCTGGTTTTCTTGTGTTTAAGAATTCAAGGATATTTAACCCAACAACTTATAAACCAAGAATGGAAGTTGAAGGGGTATCAAAATAAATACAAAGATGTTTTTAAATTAGAACAGTTCCACTTATTTTTACATCTTCTCTATGATAACGAGCAAATGATAAATGCACAACCCAAGATCTTCTAATTTCCAGAAGGTCGACTGTAACAGATGACATTGCATTTTTACGTTTCTGAGAATCTGAGAAAATAGGTACATTTTCATATAATATTGCTTTTGGGTGTTTGTTCTGAAGTAAACCTATTAAAGATTATAGATCACATCTTTTTAAATAATGCAGGTTATGAATGACCCTGATTTGTGTAAATTTACAACTATCATTATAAGGCTTTTAAACAATTCCAAAAAGCTGCTCGTCTGTGAGCGTGAATAAATAGTTGCTGCTTCCTCATTATTTCAGAATGCTTACTTCTGAAGTACTGTAAGTTCTTCTTTCCCATCCAGCTCATATGACCACCTTCTAGCCACTAGAAAGAATGGATTTGGACTTTCCTGTTATTTACTATAATGGTTATGAAATTTAAAAAGCATCTGATGCATTCACACACTTAAATCTGCTCAGGCACAAAGGACATGACCCACATAGTTCCCTTCAGGAAAGTGCACTCACATGAGAAATGTGTCTTATTCCTCCTTCACTCATCCTGTAGAAATAGTCTGGTAAAAAGAATGGATCACTCAGGGATAGGGGAGGCAATCAGAAAGTTGCCAATTTCTTTCCCTTTGCTTCAGCATCACACTCTAGCTTTTCTGGTGCTTTGTGGTCTAACTCTCCTATTTAACGCTACTGTGAGATCACCTACACGGAGCTGGGTTTTGTCTTTTGATCTTGATTATGTAGCTTTTTCATAACCTTCCATCTGATCTGTTTAGGGGGCGGGGGTTGAGAAGAACACATTGGATGCCAGCAAACCTCATTTTCTGAGTATCTCTATTGATGATTTAGTGTCTTTATGGCACATGGGAACAGGTGTTCTGTATGTTCACATTGCTTTTAAGTCACTTATCCCCATCAGGAATGGATAGACCTAAGCTTCCAACTGAGCTGTCCAAAAACACATATATAGCAAGCTGTTCCTTCACATGAACTTTACAGAACAATATTTGTAACAGCAAAGGATAGAAGAAAACCACTCTACCATTAAAAAGATGTTTTACAGTGTTTAGTTGATTCCAAAGATAAAGGTTAAAAAAGAGAGAATTAAATACACACAAACATGTGTGCAAGTGAGCATTTATTTACTGCCTTCTTTCCCACCCACCGCTGCCCAAGGTGGGGAGGGAGGAGGAAGATCATAAAAACATAGATTTCAGTGCTGTCTGGCGCAACCGCTATTGCAGTGGAACTGTCATCGTCTCTGTTAAAACTTTCTGTTGCTGTGATGTTTATTTTTATGTTCACCCCAGAGTATAATCGGATACTTGAACATATTCGTGTTGTTATTGAGGTTGTTTTTGGGAATGAGTGATATAATGCCACTTAATTGCTAAATATTAAAAATAGGGTTCAAGCTGTCTATCAATTTCAAATCAGATATCACTAAGATTTCAACCAGCTGACGCTAATGATTATGATAAATAAGGAGGAATGGCTAAGGACTTCTGAGAGGCCAGGTAGGAAATTATAACAACATTTCACTTCATGGTATGTTGGGAGAAGGAAGCATGACAACGGCCTTGCAATAAACAGAAGGCTTCCTTCTAAAATACTTTACTTCATCACAGTTGAGTTCTGATACTGTGGAAATAAAACTTCAATTCTCCAAGTATCTTTCTCCCTACCTTTTTCACTTTCTTTTTTTTCTTTACTGCTTTCTCCCTTTTCCCTTTTCTTACTAACTTGGATTAGTATCCACCTATCTTAGGTTGATAGAATCACTAATACAGTATTAGTAAATTAATATAGAATCTTTACCAATATTTTCAAAATAACAATTCAGATGTTTTTGTAATTTTATAAGAAATCAAAGAGATAATGAAACATGCCTTCTCTCTCTCTCTCTCTCTTTTTTTTTTTAAAGAGATCTGAAATCTGGAAGCATTTGCCATCTTCCAAAAAGTGTAATGAAAACTCTTATTTCTAATTTCCAGTGGAATCTCGGTCTGCCTTAATATAGGAGCCACATTTGTATGACTATATTCTAAATATTTTAAAGTGTGTTTTACCCACTGATTTTCGACTTGAAGAAGTGAAATCACTATATTGTTAGATCAATAAAGGGCATTTTATATGATTTAAATGATTAGAATTAGTTGCTGTTACAGCAGTCAACATTACTTACTTTCAGGCAGCTTAGCCTCATGGAAAGGTACTGCTTTCTTGGTTCCCTTAGGCAACAAGAAGACAATCAAAGGCATAAATCTAAATTGACTTACACACTGCAAGAAATTTACTGATCTCAAAATTTACTAAGGGAGAGACCAGCACATCTGCCCCTATAGGAAATGATTTCTGCATAGTAAGTGTTGATCTGCATAACCGTATGATCATCGCAAGTGCTGATTACCAAATCTGAATCATCATTACTTAGCAAACTTCTATAAATATACATGGCACCATGTAATATATTCAGCTGTGCTAAATTAATGACAAAGTCCTTACCCCAAGGAGCTTGGGGGCCTAAAACAAAGATTGACACAAAAGACAAAAATGTAGAGCACATATTGAGTTGGGGAAAATTTTCAGTGAAATGAATTCAGGGAAGGGTTTGTATGGTTTGTGGTAACGGAAGAATTAAGATTCCATACAAAGTTTGCCTTTTGGATTGCTCTTACTGCAAACTCAGTGCTGGCCCGTGAAAGAACTCCAACAATTTAATCTCTTAACTTAGGAATATCAAACAATCTCACTGCCATTTTTTTTAAATCTTTACATGAGTATAGTTAAATTCCATAAAATCAATACATCCAAAACTGAACTCATCATCTCTTCATCACTGTTCTCTCATTCCTTAAGTCAGCTCCTGGCTTGGTTAAAGCCACTCTCCTCTTGCAATGATTACTCAAGAAATTTCAGAGAAACTTTCTCCCCATTCTCCTCCCTCAGGTGCCACCAAATACAATTGACTACCAAACTGGTGCTGTGTTCTCCATTTGCTCTTTCTTAGTACTAATTCAGGTCTTCATATTTTCTTCAGGGTGATTCTTGTGATCTTCAGTCCTTCTCCTTCTTAAGCTATTCCCTAAGTCAGTCTTCGAGAGCAAATCTTAGCCACTTCTAGTCCAGGTCTTGAGGACACTCACTGTAAAGGCAGCTTCCAGTAGGATTCCTGGCTCCTTACAACCCAGCCTACATCTCTCTCTCCATCCTTGCTTCCTACTAGCACGTGCTAACCACACCCTAAAACTATAGCCTCATTTAGCTTCTTGGCATTGATTGAGGATACCCTATCATTTTATACAGTTGCATATCTTTTTTTCTACCTTTTCAAACATTTCATACCTAGGGGGAAAAAAACTTCTTATGAAATGTTCTCAACTAGTATGGAAGTAATAAATATTGGTTTCTTATGTAAATGTACCTATATGACACGGTAGAATTGTTGTCTAGTAGATATTGGTTGTCTGCCTCCCCAGTAATAATGTTCCCCTTTCACTGGCAAGAGTGCCCAGGTTTGTCCTTTCTCATTTGTTTGCCATGAAAATTCGTGACATGGTTTTATCTGTTTTCTACCCTATGGGGATCAAGTCTGTGGTGAGAGCTAAACTCAAATAAGGAGACAGGAGAGATTTGTTTCAGTGATATATTTAGAGTCTTTATTAAGCTGCTTGATAAAGCACAAACTGGAATCAAGACTGCAGGAGAAATATCAATAACCTGACATATGCAGATGACACCAGGCTTCTGGCGGAAAGTGAAGAGGAACCAAAGAGCCTCTTGTTGAAGGTGAAAGAGGAGAGTGAAAAAGTTGGCTTAAAACTCAACATTCAAAAAACTAAGATCATGGCATCAGTCCCATCAATCTATAGCAAATAGATGGAGAGACAATGGAAACCATAGGAGACTTTCTTTTCTTGGGCTCCAAAATCACTGCAGATGATGACTGCAGCCATGAAATTAAAAGATACTTGCTCCTTGGAAGAAACACTATGACCAACCTAGACAGCATATTAAAAAGCAGAGACATTACTTTGCCAACAGAAGTCCATCTAGTCAAGGCTTTGGTTTTTCCAGTGGTCATGTATGGATGTGAGAGTTGGACTATAAAGAAAGCTGAGCACAGAAGAATTGATGCTTTTGAACTGTGGTGTTGGAGAAGACTCTTGAGAGTCCCTTGGACTGCAAGGAGATCCAACCAGTCCATCCTAAAGGAAATCAATCCTGAATATTCATTGGATGCTTCACTGATGCTGAAGCTGAAATTCTAATACTTTGGCTACCTTATGCAAAGAACTGACTCATTTGAAAAGATCCTGATGCTGGGAAGAACTGAAGGCAGGAGGAGAAGGGGATGACAGAGGATGAGATGGCTGGATGGCATCACCGAATCCATGGACATGAGTTTGAGCAAGCTTCAGGAGTTGGTGAAGGACAGGAAAGAACATGGGGTTGCAAAGAGTCAGACATGACTAAGCAACTGAACTGAGCTGAACAGATGAAGCTCCTTCCAAAATTGGACCCATCCATAGACTAGACTATTATGTAAGTTAATTTCCCTTATGCTTAAGCTAATGTGTCAAATTTGTTATTTTTTGACACATGCACCTCTGAAATCCTATTCCTATTTGAATTTTCTAATAGCTATTTACTTACAAATATTTTATCCAGTATGAATTTTAAATTTTATGAGAACATGAAATGGTTTATATCTCCTGTGTTTCCTAGCATGCCTATACTGGCGTATTGGGTTATTCAGTAATTTAAGCAGAGACCATACAGTTATCTGTCAAGAATGCTTCTAAAAAGAAACACTTCAGAGATAGGAGATTGGACCACATTACCTGAAATGCCCCTTCCACGCCTCAGCACTTTGTATGACTCTATTAATTTTAATACTTCCAAAAGTATTCCACGCTGCAAAGTTGACTGTGATGGTTAACATAAAAAAAGAAAAAAGGAAAGTTATTTTAGTTTCCGAGCACGGTCATAACAAAGTACCCCAAACCGGGTGGGTTAAAACTACAGAAATTTATTATCTCCGAATTCTGAAAGGTAAAAATCCATAATCAAGGTGTCAGTAGGACCATGCTCCCTCTGAAGCATCCAGAAAGAATCTGTTCCATGCCTTTCTCTTAGCTTCTGTTGTTTGGCTAGCAACCTTGGTATTCCTTCGCTTGAAGCTGCGTAATCCCACACGTCTCCTCATATGATATTCTCCTTGTGTCTTCACATGACTGTCTTCTTACAAGGACACCAGGCATCTTATATTAGGAGATCACTCTACTCCTATATGACCTCCTTTTAACTTAACTAGTTACATCTACATTAACCACATTTCCAAATAAGGGCATATTTTGAGGTACTGGGGGTTAGGACTTCAGCATGTTTTATTTTGGGGGATACGATTTACCGTAAGAAATGCCAAAAGCTAGTACTTTCTAGGAGGAAGTTTTATAGGGTTCCTTTCTCTGCAGGGTGGGGATAGGATAATTAAGATTCTGGGGGAGAAATCTAAATGATTTAAGGGAAGTGAAGAAAGAAATGACACCCAGTGACCAAAGACCGTTTAGTAAACAGATATATTTCCTCTGTGATTGGCACTTATGTATGAAAGAAAACATAATCCCAGCGGATACTATTTAGCTCTGTCAGGCAGAAGCGATTCATGTTAACAACATGACCTTACTGGTGAGGAGGAACTTTTATTCATTTTGGCTCATGAATAAATTAGCTCTTTAAAAAATTCATAGGAGAAAAACGCTGTGTGAAGTTGTTTTCACTTTTATGTGGGTTATCTGTTTATCGAGATGAGGGCATTATGTAATTTTAATGAATGAAATGTAACAATACATTCCTTGGTTTCATAACAAGATTAAAATTGATTCTGAACATAATATAAATCTTCCCTGTTGAAAGCCAAACCCCAAGCCTGTTTTCATCATCGTGGAGATGTTATCACAGAACAAATCTGCTTGGAATCAAGCATATCTTGGTTCAGATCCCACGTCTACCAATAAAGTTGTCATGTGACTTTGGGCAAGTTACCCAACTTCCTCAAACTAAAGCTTTCTAACCTGTAACCTCAAAAGATTGGTGTTGTGACTGAATTAAGGAAATGCATACTCTCTGGCGCATAGAACTTAATAAAAGGTGGCCATTGTCACTGTCATATTATTAGAATAGGCTAGAAGAAGTTTTATTCAAAAATGTGGCAGAAATGAGAAAAGCCTAAAATATAATATTAGAGACATGATCAGTTTTGCAGACTTCTTTTTGCAATCACTTATATAATCATATGTGGGACTAGAGTTTGATTTTCTTCTGGACAAAAGGTTATCCATCTTTCTAGACTATGCAAAGGACGCCTTCAAGGGACTGTTTCTATATATCTCCGTTCATGCCACCCAGTGTTAAATGTAGATTTCTTTTTGAGGCTCAATTCAAAGTGGATAGGCACCTGATAATTCAGACAGAAACGCTATGCTTTTGCACCATAGGAGTGTGGATTGACTCTCTACAGAGATCCAAGCAACTGGGTAATGACGAGTCTGCCATGCAGCCAATATTCTTTCTCATCTTCTTTCTATATCCCTGGCCACTTCTTTTTCACTGAAGGCTTCTTATCATCTGTCTGCCATATATGGTGTCCCTTAAAAAATTTTGACCTCTTTTCTTCTTTCGCTCCACACTTTCTATAGATTATCTATCCTCTCTGATGGAGTCTTCTATCACTCATGTAGTGATAACAACCAGACCTCTGAATCAGCCACTCATCGCTTAGATTTTTCCACCTAGCTACAAAAATCAATAGAATGTGAATTACAGGGACTTATCTATATTGTTCACACTATATCCAGTGTTTACCACACTGCTGAGCAGAAGAAGGGTTCAATAAAGACTTACTTTATTTTATTTTTGACTGTGCTGGGTCTTCAGTGCTGCATGGGCTTTTCCCTAGTTGCAGGAAGCGGACTTCTCAGTGTGGTGGCTTCTGTTAATGCGGAGCACAGGCTCTAGGGCATGGGCTTCAGTAGTGGTGGCATGTCAACTCAGTAATCGTGGCTTCCAGACTCTAGAGCCCAGGCTTAATAGGTGTGGTGCTTGGACTTAGTTGTTCCACAGTAGGTGGGATCCTCCCAGATCAGGGATCAAACCTGTGTCTCCTGTATTGACAGGTGGCTTCTTTACCACCGAGCCACTAGGGAAGCCCCTAGATTGTTTAAACAAATAAAATTAAAGAATATTCCGCATGGATCACTCACTACTTTTCCTCCAACCCTGTTCCCTAGTCTTAGTTGTTAATAGCAACTTGATTTACAAGGTGCCTAGTCTGGAAATCTGGGGACATATTTAGTTCTTTCTTTCCTTCACTTTCAACATTCAGCCAGTCACTAATTCTGTCAGTTTTATCTCTTTCAATCTTGTCAAATTGGTCCACTTTATGTTTTTGTTCAGGCTACCATAATCTTTATCAGCCCCTCTCTGATTTTCCCACCAGACCCATTTCTGCATGATACCCCCAGCATGACTTGGAGGACAATCCAAGCTCCTCTTCAGTGTGTGCACATCCTCTTGAGAACTTTCCCAGCTTCATCATGTAACACCCCCTGCTTCCCACTCTTTTTTCTGGTCATGAGGAATGGCTTCCCATGCTGTGCTTCCTCTGACCTTCAGTACACTAACATATTTAGCCCTTGTCTCTGAGGGCTCCTCTTGTCAACTCCTTGTCTCACTTTTCTCCAGGCCTTGATCTGAGTTTAGATATCACCTCTTCCAGGAAGTTTATCCCAATTTCCCTCAGCCAGGATAAACTAGATAGTGCCACTTTCTCCAGAGCAACACTGTTCTGTTATTTAGCATTTAGCACCCAGGAGATGCTGCAAGCTGGGACTGTGTTTTGTTCATTGATACACTCCCAGCACCTAAGACAGTATTTGGCAAATAATCAACACTTAATAAATATTTGTTGAATGAGTGTTATGTAGACACAGTGCAAAGTAGCCTTTGGCCAAGGCAATGATTATAGTATAGCAAGTCTGTGCTACTTTTTATTTTTTCTTCAGAAGAGTTCACTTTGATTTATCTTGAACTGCTAAGCAAGCTGTAACTAAAAATGACTGTGCTTGACACTGACTATAAAAATACCACTGTGCAGACTGTGTTTTTAAAAACCAATATTGAAGCTCAAATCATTTATAGTGGTGTCCATATTAACTGCTCTCTACCTACGTTCACTAAGTGTTGAAAGATTTTTTTTACATCTTTCCTCCAGATTTCTCCTCCAGCTGCTACCATAATAGCTTTCCTTACTTGGTCTTCACTGTTGCTAAATGCAAACAAATCAGAATGTGGCACAGAATCCACCTGATTCCGGGAGTAAGCAGTAGTCCTGTGAATCACCATTGACTCATTCACCATAAGTGGCTGTTAGTCTAACCTGGCATTTGCAGGTACACATGGAGGTTACTTTGACCCATAGAGTGCTGCCCACACTTCTACACTCTAGAAAGTTTCAGATTTGCAGGAATTAGGTTAGATAGTGCATACCTCATCAGCGTCTCTTCTTCAAACATGTACAGAATGGATTTTAGATTCCTGATACTTCTTTACATGTCAGGTTAGCTATTACATCCTCTGTGATCAAACTTATTCTCACAGATGGATTGTTATTCTCTTAGTCCTAGGTTCTGTTAAAATATTACAGTAGACCAAACCCCAAGTGTGTATGTTTATGGTATTCAGTTCAGTTCAGTTCAGTCGCTCAGTCGTGTCCGACTCTTTGCGACCCCATGAAACGCAGCACGCCAATCCTCCCTGTCCATCACCATCTCCCGGAGTTCACTCAGACTCACGTCCATCGAGTCCGTGATGCCATCCAGCCATCTCATCCTCTGTCGTCCCCTTCTCCTCCTGCCCCCAATCCCCCCCAGCATCAGAGTCTTTTCCAATGAGTCAACTCTTCGCATGAGGTGGCCAGAGTACTGGAGTTTCAACTTCAGCATCATTCCTTCCAAAGAAATCCCAGGGTTGATCTCCTTCAGAATGGACTGGTTGGATCTCCTTGCAGTCCAAGGGACTCTCAAGAGTCTTCTCCAGCACCACAGTTCAAAAGCATCAATTCTTCGGCGCTCAGCCTTCTTCACAGTCCAACTCTCACATCCATACATGACCACTGGAAAAACCATAGCCTTGACCAGACGGACCTTAGTCGGCAAAGTAATGTCTCTGCTTTATGGTATTGCATTTGAAGAATTCTTGTATTTAAAGAGTTCTTAGTGACCTTCATGAATATTCAGTTATAATGCTTTACATTTTCTTTCACCAGCAAAATGCAAGGTGCAGCAACAGAGTTGTCATTTAAAGTAATCCTGGAAGAGCAACATGGCTAACAATACTGACTGGACCAGAGATGTGAGAGCCTGGTGTTAACAGATGGAAGTGTGTTCTTCCCAAATTCCTATGTTGAAGCCCTGACCCCAAAGTTGACTGTATTTAGAGACAGGGTTTTTAAAGAAGTAATAAAGGTTAAATGACATCAGGTCCTTGATCAGATATGACCAGTGTCCTTATAAGAAGAGGAAGGCACACTAGGGGTGCACACACCCGGAGAAAGGTCATGTGAAGACACAGCTAAATAGCAGCCACCTGCCAGCCAAGCAAAGAGACTAGAAAACCAAACTAGCTATTACCTTGATCTTGGACTTGCAGCCTCCAGAACTGTGAGAAAATAACTTCCTGTTGTTTAAGCCTCTTTTTGCCTTTTCATACTGTTCCTGGGGTTCAGAGGGGACGACAGAGGATGAGATGGTTGCATGACATCGCTGACTCAATGGACATGAGTCTGAGCAGGCTCTGGGAGACGTTGAAGCACAGGGAAGGCTGGCATACTACAGTCCCTGGGGTCGCAAAGATCAGACACGACTGAGTGGCTGAACAACAAAAAGCCTGTTAGTCTGGAGCGGTAGGTCATGGCAGCCCAAGGAAACCCAAGATCCAAAACCGAGCTGGGTCTTAGTCCTGGCTTTTATGTTTATAACTGCACACTGTTGGGAGACATCTAGTTCCTGAATTTCTCTGCCTTATTTCTGAAAAGAGAGTAAGTGGAAATGCCACCTTTAGGGGGTCATTGTGAAATAAGTCACAAACTAAGGTGATGGTGCTTTGTGCCTTGTAAAAATGTTATAAAGTTATTTTTAGTTTTCTTTATTTTGTTGATAGTCAACAAAAAAAGGAATCTGTATTATTTTTTTTCGATAAGTTAATTTTTTTTGAGTCTTTATTGAGTATTACCAAATTTTTCTTTTGTTTTGGGACAATGGTCAGAGTAGGAAAAAGGACCTGTGCGTTGAAATCACACAAAACAAACCCTGCTGTACCAGCTACTATCCATGTTAAATAAGGAGTTACTTTTCAGAGTCTGATTTTCTTTCTCTGTGAAGTGGGACTGAAAACAGCTACCAGAGCACATAGGATTATAAGACTAAAAAATAGTATGTAGCCCCAGACACATGATTATATCTAATAAAATATGTGTTGATAGCATGAGTGTCTCTTACCTAACAAATCCCCTTTTACCCAGCATGTAGGAAACTCTATCCAGACATTCTTGTATTGAATTCTTTTATTTCCTGGAGAAAATTAAAGACAGCACCACAATAGTTAAGAATTGGAACTCACCATGCTCCAGGCACCATAATAAATGCTTCAACTGGGTTTTTAATTTTTTAATCTCCATGACTCTCCATTATTATATTCATTGTACACTTTAAGAAAACAAAAGCGTGGAGTAGAGATGCAAGATTGAGGGTGGCCAAGTATACCATGGGATTTACTTAACACTAAAAACTATTTATTGATTATTTGAAATTCACATTTAACTTGACATGCTGTAGCCCAGAAAAGGCTAAGTAACTTGCCTAAAGTTACACAGAGCCATGAATCAAACCCTTGCATGTGCCTCTCACATCCCCAAGTCTTATCCTTTATGGATTACTGATTAACTATGATATTAAGGAGAGACCATTCAGATAGGAGAAAAGAATTTAGGCTGGGAATTATCCTAGCTGATAATTGAAATATCTTCATAGTTTGGGCTGGTTGTGAACAAGGTCAAGGCAAATGTTTCAGAAAGCTTTGGGCTCTGAACTGAGAACTTAAGGCCCTAATTAGCTGGGCAATCTGCTTTGACATCAAGAGCAGAACAAAGTTTAAAAGCAAGGTTTCTTTTTGCAGAGTTGTTAAAAATATCTTTTTTTTTCTCTTACATTGGAAAACATTTCCTGAATTGGAAATAACACTACAGCTGAAATAGCTGCAAGCAAGTTAGAAAATGGCTATTAAGCGTGCTTCTTTGTAGAAGATGGCACTCCACGATTGCTTTGCCAGTGAGTTGTAGTGAATTGAAGCTGGAGCTCTGCTTCCTGTGTGTGGGCATGTCCTTAGGTATCTCATCTGGTTCTTTCAGCCCTTTCAGTGAAGCAAGAGACCTTGTACTGAACAATAACCTGGGGATCTCTTAATTACACAAGTTCTGAAGTGTATTTATTGTTTACACCTCCCTGTTCCCTTTCTAGGCTGCAAAGAATGTAGCCAAAAAGTAGGCAGAAAATCTGGAAAAAGATATTTTGTCGGAGGAAAATATTGAATTTAATTAATTTATACAATTTATTTTTTCCATCACATCTATTTATTTATTTAAGAAGACCGGGGAAAGCTTGACAAATATAACCACCTGCCTGCTGAGCATATTCATATTCAAATAAATGAAAGAGAACAAGGGAAGACCTAAATAAAGCTTAAAATAAAATATAAATTAAAACAATTAGTTGGGATGTCTGAGCCAAAAGTTGAGTTGAAAATCATCAGTAATTGATTCTTTGGATGATGGAGGATCATAAGTTTAAAAAACACTTAAAGAAATGTTTAAGTTTTAACTTCAGAGGTAAAAGTATTGATATCAAGTAATTTAATTTTAAATATGATTAAAGTTTGGGATAAGCCCAAACTTTGTAGATTGTGTTTCTGAAGATTTTTTTTCCCCTTAATTTTTTTAGATTTTAAAATGTGCTTTATCATAAAAACTAGAAATTATGGTGACTTCTCCAGGTTAGCCTACAAAAGCTTCCTTGATTCTTAATATACTTGAATGGATGTCCTGACCCAATAGGATAACAGTGTTTCATTTGTCCAGAGCTCTGATTTCAGCAGGGCCCTCCGTAACCTCTCGCCTTCTTCAGATCTGTTCTCTTGAAGAGCAGCTAGTCTCATTTAGCTGTTGCTCTTAGAATAAAATGCAAACTTCTCTCACTGACTTAAGGCCTACACTCTGCCCAGTCTATGTTCTCCAGCCTCATCTCATCCCCATTTGCTTCTGACCAATCCTACAGACCTTTTCAGTGGTTCATCATTAGTGTCAAATGTTACCTGCCTCAGGGCATTTGTGCCTGGTTTCCTCTCTATTTTTGTTTCTTTGCTGGTGATGTAGCTGTTCCTTCTTTCTGACACCTTTCCTCATTGTTCTATATAGAGATGCACCCCCATTATTCTTTATACTTCAAGTGGTTTGTTCCCCTGAGAACACTTATCCACACATCACTTATGACTTAGCTCTTAGAGCAATTTACTGACCCTCTGATTATATTAAAAACTTGTTTTGTCAAGCTCCAGATCTGAATTACCTCTGGACTCCCTGGACTGAACACCACGTGAGTCATGTAGTGGGTGCTAAATAGATATTTGTTTAAAGAGTGAATAAATTTGTGTGTGCTCCCTGCTAAACTAACCAATCGCAGCTGAAACAGGCCTCTGAATTCCTCTGGACACCAGGGAATTGTCCTAAGAAACTTGCACCTATATTTGGAGGAGGGGATTCTAGACATTGGAGAGTTTCAGGCTGGCTTCAACAAAGGGGGCATCATTTTGGAACAGGTCTTCACATATGCTGGGTAACAGAGAATGGATCAGGTATTTAACAAAGGAAAAAAACAGAAAAGACTGAGACAGTTTTCTTTGTGGAAAATAAAATATGTTGCAGGGAGTGTTTATATTTGGGGAGATAAGTTAGGAGTCTACTACAGAGTCCTGGCTAGGAATGGTGGCACTTTAAGTAGGTGAAGGCAGTAGAGATTGAGAAAGGTTAACAAATTCCAGAGTTGTTTAAAAGTTCTCAAACTTCAGCGTGATTTATAGATTGCAGAACCCTAAAGTCAATTTCTGATTTAGGAGGTCTAGAGTGGAGCCTGAGAATTTACATTTCTAATGAGTTTCCAGGTGATATTTATGTTCCTGGCCAAGGGACTACACTTTAAGAAACACTATTTTAAATTCATGGGATTTGTAATAAATTTAATGTTGGAATTGAAGGAAGGCTTAGTAAACAGAAAGATTCCTAGATTTCTGGCTTAAACCATGTTCTTTTCTCCTTCTTCTACACACCTATTCTCACACTCAGTCACTAACTCCTTGTTCCCAATACAGTTGGCAAATACCCTCAGCAGCTCTTAATCCTTTTCCTGATTTCAAAGTAAGCTCAATCTCAAAAGCAGCTACCCCATTTTTTCTTTCGAGTGTTTGGGGATGCTTATGGAGAGATCTTGGGCTTCCCTGGTGGCTCAGAGGTAAAGAACCTCCTGCCAATGCAGGAGACACAAGTTCAATACCTGGTTTGGGAAGATCCCCTGGAGAAGGAAATGGCAACCCATTCCAGTATCCTCACCTGGAAAATCCCATGGACAGAAGAGCCTAGAGGGCTACAGTCCATGGGATCACAAAAAGCTGGATACAGCTGAGCAACTAAACAACAATGGTGAGATCTTAGATGGAAGCCCATTTTTTCTGACCATTTCTCGTTTATCTTTGGTTATAGGGACAATTGAATCCAGGGTCTCAAATGCCATGAGCTTACCCCCTGTCTCTTTTTTGTCTCTGTCTCTCTCTAGAAATAGATCTCTGTTTCTGTCTGTCCTTGTCTCTCTCCATATTCGCAGGAAGGAGAGTAAGACTCCTAGAGCTTTGAGCTGACATTTCTACTGCATCTCAACCAAAAAGGCAAGAAGAAAGAGAACTTCCCTTCTTCACTAAAAATGAATACTAAGGAGGCTTGTGATTGGTTAGGCTTGAGTCATGGAAGTATCCCTGCACCAATCACTGTAACTGGAAACAGGGACGACCCCAGTTAACCTAGATGGTGTCCTGTTTCCAACCATGTGGGCAGAGAAAGGGTTGTCTTACAAGCCTTTCCAGAAATGCAGGTTTAAATGGGGTAGACATAGTTCCCCAAAGAAAGAAGATTACTATTACCAGAAGGGGGAAATCACTTCAGAAAAAATAAAGCAGGTGTCCCTCTTCAGCTTGCAAGCTTTTATTTCTCATAACACCCTGTGTTAAGTAATAATATTCACTACAGTCTACAGTTTTATATGTATTTTGGAGTTAATTTAATATGCAAATTCTATAGTAAGTTCTGGGAAGATAGGAATTACATCTTTGTTTTCATTAGTGTTCCCTGGGGCTGGCAGGGGACACAAATACTCGGCTCTTGATGTGTCTAATGAATGAATTAATAAAATCCTCACTAATAGTTTTCTTCTAGAAGACTGCCCTTTCCTGCTATAGTCTTTCTCCTCTCCACCCAGAATTGTGGCATCATTTACTTACCCATATTTATTAAAGGTTATCATGTGAGGATTAACTAAGGATCTCTCAATTCAGTTCAGTCACTCAGTGCTGTCTGAGTCTTTTTGACCCCATGGACTGTAGCATGCCAGGCTTCCCTGTCCACACCAACTCCTGGAGCTTGCTCAAACTCATGACCATCGAGTCAGTGATGCGATCCAACTGTCTCATCCTCTGTCATCCCCTTTTCCTCCTGCCTTCAATCTGTCCCAATATCAGGGTCTTTTCCAATGAGTCAGTTCTTTGCATCAGGTAGCCAAAGTATTGGAGATTTCATTTACAACATCAGGCCTTCCAATGAGTATTCAGGACTGATTTCCTTTGGGATTCACTGATTTGATCTCCTTGAACTCCAAGGGACTCAAGAGTCTTCTATAATACCACATTTCAAAAGCATCATTTCTTCGGCACTCAGCTTTCTTTATAGTCCAACTCTCACATCCATACATGACCACTGGAAAAACCATAGCCTTGATTAGATGGAACTTTGTCAGCAATGTAAATGTCTCTGCTTTTTAATATGTTGTCTAGGTTGGTCATAGCTTTTCTTCCAAGGAGCAGGCAAGCATCTTTTAATTTCAAGGCTTAAGTCATTACCTGATGTAGTTTTGGAGCCCCCAAAATAAAGTCTCTCACTGTTTCCTTTGTTTCCCAATCTATTTTCCATGAAGTGATGGAACTGGATACCATGATCTTCGCTTTTTGAATGTTGAGTTTTAAGCTAGCTGTTTCATCCTCCTTTTCCACTTTCATGAAGAGGCTCTTTAGTTTCTCTTAGCTTTCTGCCATAAGGGTGTTGTCATCTGCATATCTGAGGTTATTGATACTTCTTCCAGTAATCTTGATTCCAGCTTGTACTTCATCCAGTCTGTCATTTCGCATGATGTACTTTGAATATGGGCTTCCCTGGTGGCTCAGAGGTTAAAGCGTCTGCCTCCAATGCGGGAGACCTGGGTTCGATCCCTGGGTCGGGAAGATCCCCTGGAGAAGGAAATGGCAATCCACTCCAGTATTCTTGCCTGGAGAATCCCATGGACGGAGAAGCCTAGTAGGTTACAGTCCACGGGGTCGCAAAGAGTCGGACACGACTGAGCGACTTCACCTTACCTTACCTCACCTTACTTTGAATATACGTTAAATAAGCAGGGTAGCAATATGCAGCCTTGACATACTCCTTTCCCAGTTTGGCAGTAGTTGGTTGTTCCATGTCTGGTTCTAACTGTTACTTTCTGACCTGCATACAGATTTCTCAGGAGGCAGGTAAGGTGGTCTGGTATTCCATTTCTTTCAGAATTTTCCATAGTTTGTTGTAATCCACACAGTTAAAGCTTTAGTGTAGTCAATGAAGCAAAGTAGATATTTTCTGGAATTCTATTGCCTTTTCTCTGATCAAATGGTTATTGGCAATTTGATCTCTGATTCTACTGCCTTTTCTAAATCCAGCTTGAACATCTGGAAGTTCTAAGTTCACGTAATGTTGAAGCCTAGCTTGGAGGATTTTGAGCATTACTTTGCTAGCGTGTAAGATGAGTGAAATTTTGCAGTAGTTTGAGCGTTCTTTGACGTTGCCTTTCTATGGGAACGGAGTGAAAACTGACCTTTTCCAGTCCTATGGCCACTGCTGAGTTTTCCAAATTTACTGGCATATTGTGTGCAGCACTTTCACAGCATCATCTTTTAGGATTTGAAATAGCTCAGCTGCAATTCCATCACCTCCACTAGCTTCGTTCGTAATGATGCTTCCAAGGCACACTTGATTTCACACTCCAATGCCTGGCTCTATGTGAGTGATCACAACATCATGGTTATCTGGGTCATTAAGATCTTTTTTGAATAGTTTGTGTGTATTCTTGCCACATCTTCTTAATATCTTCTGCTTCTATTAGGTCCATACTGATTCTGTCCTTAATTATATCCATCTTTGCATGAAATGTTCCCTTGGTATTTCTAATTTTCTTGAAGACATGTCTAGTCTTTCCAATCTACTGTTTTCCTCTATTTCTTTGCATTGGTCCCTTAGGAAGGCTTTCTTATCTCTCCTTGCTTTTCTTTGGAACTCTGCATTCAGATGGATATATCCTTTCCTTTTCTTCTTTGCCTTTCATGTCTCTTCTTTTCTCAGCTATTTGTAAGGCTTCCTCAGACAACCATTTTGCCTTTTTTGCATTTCTTCTTTTGGGGGATGGTTTTAATCGCTATCTCCTGTACAACGTTATGAACTTCCATCTATAGTTCTTCAGGCACTGTGTCCATCAGATCTAATCCATTATTATCTATTTGTCACTTCCACTATATAATTGTAAGGGATTTGATTTAGGTCATACCTGAATTGTCTAGTGGTTTTCCATATTGTCTTCAATTTAAGTCTGAATTTTTCAGTAAGGAATTCATGATTTGAGCCACAGTCAGCTCCCAGTCTTATTTTTGCTGACTGTATAGAGCTTCTCCATCCTCTATTGGGCTTCCCTGGTGGCTCAGAGGTTAAAGCGTCTGTCTGCAATGTGGGAGACCTGGGTTTGATCCCTGGGTTGGGAAGATCCCCTGGAGAAGGAAATGGCAACCCACTCCAGTATTCTTGCCCAGAGAATCCCATGGGCGGAGGAGCCAGGAGGGCTACAGTCCACGGGGTCGCAGAGTCAGACACAACTGAGCAACTTCACTTTCACATTTAGGGCTTCCCTGGTGGCTCAGACGGTAAAGCGTCTGCCTGCAATGCAGGAGACCCGGGTTCGATTCCTGAGTTGGGAAGATCCCCTGGAGAAGGAAATGGCAACCCACTCCAGCACTCTTGCCTGGAAAATCCCATGGACGGAGGAGCCTGATAGGCTATAGTCCATGGAGTCGCAAAGAGTTGGACACGACTGAGCGAATTCACTTCACTTCACTTCATTCTCTATTGCAAAGAATATAATCAATCTGATTTTGGTGTTGGCCATCTGGTGATGTCCATGTGTAGGATCGTCTGTTGTGTTGTCAGAAGAGGGTGATTGCTGTGACAGTGTGTTCTCTTGGCAAAACTCGGTTAGGCTTTGCCCTGCTTCATTTTGTACTCGAAGGCCGAACTTGGCTGTTACTCCAGCTATCTCTTGACTTCCTACTTTTGTATTCTTGTCCCCTATGATGAAAAAGGGACATCATTTTTTGGTGTTAATTCTAGAAGGTATTGTAGATCTTCATCGAACTGTTCAGCTTCTTTGGCATTAGTGGTTAGGTATAGACTTGGATTACTGTGATATTGAATGATTTGCCTTGGAAAGGAACAGTGATCATTCTCTTTTTTGAGATTGCCCCCAAGTACTGCATTTTGGACTCTTGTTGACTATGAAGGCTACTCCATTTCATCTAAGGGATTGTTGTCCATAGTAGTGTATAATGGTCATCTGAATTAAATGTGCTGATTCTGCTGTTTCAGTTCACCAATTCTTAAAATATCGATATTCACTCTTGCCATCTGCTGTTGACCACTTCCAATTTGCCTTGATTCATGGACCCAACATTCAAGGTTGCTATGCAATATTGTTCTTTATGGCATTGCACGTCACTTCCATCACCAGTCACATCCACAGCTGGGTATTGTTCTCACTTTGGCTCAGTCTCTTCATTCCTTCTGGAGCTATTTCTCCATTCTTTTCCAGTAGCATATTGGGCACCTACTGACCTCGAGAGTTTATCTGCTATAGAAAAAAGTTTATCTTTTTGCCTTTTCATACTCTTCATGGAGTTCTCAAGGCAAGAATACTGAAATGGTTTGCATTCCATTCTCCAGTGGCCCATGTTTTGTCAGAACTCTCCAGTTTGACCCATATGTCTTGGGTGGCCTTATAAGGCTTATAGTTTCATTGAGTTAGACAAGCCTGTGATCCATGTGATCAGTTTGGTTAGTTTTCCTGTGAAGGATCTCTAGGACTTCAGAATATTTAAGGTAGAGGTCAACAGAGATTTTTTTTACAAGGCCCAGATATTAAATATTTTAATTTTACAGGCCATATATGCTCAGGTACAACTATTCAACAACTGTGTAGCATAAGAAAATCATAGACAAGGGGCTTAGCAGGCCACAGTCAATGGGGTAGCAAAGAATTGGACCCAGCTGAATGACTAACACTTTCACTACTGCTACTTTCAGACAACCATGAGTGAGTGATACAGGGTCACACAGCTGCCAAGAGGTGGTTCTGAGGTTCATCCTGCTATCCTGACACTGTCACCGCACCCCCAATGCCACCACCTGAACTGTGACCTCAGTGCAGCAAGGCACGGGGAGGAAGCTTGCCCAGCTCTTTGCAACCCCGTGGACTGTAGCCTGCCAGACCCTCTGTCCATGTGATTCTCTAGGCAAGAATACTGGAGCGGGTTGCTATTTCCTTCTCCAGGGGATGTTCCTGACCCAGGGATCTAACACAGGTCTCTCTGAGCCTCCAGGAAATACTACTATTAAGAGACAGTTTTAAGTATAAAGACGGGTCAACTTAAAAAGTATCAGCAGATACATGCTTGACTTTATCTTATAATCTAGACAGTACATTAGAATATGTAATGAATATATATCATTTCCAAAGGAATACCAAGACAGAAGTAGCAATAAAGTTATAAATGACAGTCAGATGAAATAACTTAGATGAGGCTTATCTCTCTCGAAGAGATAGTGACTGGGCAAGTGGTCAGGAAGGAAATACAATGTGCTTTTAACTTTTTATGAAAAATAATGTTCAGTTCCATGTTGCTGAATATAGTTCTATTTTTGCCAAATACATCTCTACTTCAAATTACGGCTGGAATTCTTTATTAAAACTCCACTTCTGGTCTTTGTTTTTGAATCTGTTATTTTTGTTGTCATCTCCTGATTGCTATCCTGTGAAGCTACTACATCTTTCCCACTGTCCCCTGAACCTTGGTTTCCCTCACGCTGTCCCCTGAAGCCTGGATTGCCTTCCCGCTGTCCTTGGAAGTTGCAATATCTTTCCCGTGGTCCTTCAAGCTCTGGTTGCTCCATAGCCACAGAAAACTGCCAGCATCATGAATCGTGCCACTTTCCCTGTACTTCTGTTACTGATGCAATTGGGACATCAAACCAAACACCCTGCTTTCCTTTGAGAAAGACCATTCCCTTCACTTTTTTTCAGACCACCATAGACAAACGTAAATTAATGAGTATGACTGTATTCCAGCAATATCTGTTTATTAAAACATGTGGTATAATGAATTTTACCTGAAGTATATTGCTTGCTGACCCCTGATCTTCAGCAAAGTTTTCTGCCAGTTATCCCCTGGAACAAGTTTGAGTTCACCAACATATACACAGCTTAGGCATCTAATGTTGTATATCTCATAAGTGATCACATTATTTTGTTCCTTTCATAATCCTTAACAGATAGGTTTCTGATCCTTTCATTAAGTTTAGTAAAATGGGAAGTGAGGTGATGTGAGTAAGAATGTTATACCTAGAGTGAAAAAGAACTACGTCAATTTGAATGTTTTTGAGTGACCAGTAAATGGAGAAGGAAAAGTGTCTCTGCAGCCTTGAGTTATATTTTCACTATATAATCACATTAACATAAAATAAGAATTGTTTATCATATCTTCTAGAGAGTATGCATATTGAGATATAAAGTTCACCACTACTCATTTTATTAATATTTAGAAAATGAAGTTTAAAATTTTTGCCATTCCAGCTCTGTTATAATTGCTTCTAAGTGTGTCTTTAGGTACTTTAAGGTAAAGTTTGAATTTGATTGAGGAAAGGGATAATAGGAGTAAGACTTAGAAAGAAGCAAAAAGAATGAATTAAACGTGTCTTTTAGGCATTATGTGCTAATATTCCATTGGAATACTTCAAATGCTAGTGTTGATAGTCGTAATATAGTTTCTGAGAGAACTCATGCTATAAGACTGATGGTTAATTTTATTATAGAAATTTGAATCACATAATCAAATAGGGAGTTTCCACCTCTGAATATTTCACACCCTAGGGATGTTCTTCCCAACCCAGTGGAGAAAAAAGAGACGCCTGTGGTACATGATCATGGCTGTGGAAAGGTTCTAATCATAGGTACGAGAATAGATTGATGTCTGAGTAAATACCTGGAACCGTCAATGTGTCTCCTCACTGACTTCAGTGGGAACTTACAAATAAGGATGACATACTGGCATTACGGATGGTTCAGAGCAAAAGAAATCCTCAAATTATTCATGTTGTTGTTTTTCCAATTCAATGATTTTTTTTAACTACTTGAGTCATCGCTTTGTCCAAATTTGAGGAAAAGAAAAGAAAGCAAATTGCTTAAAATTTAAATTTTCTTTGCATTAAGTATTTTAAAGTCTAGGTTTACAAAATTTTAGGAAGTAGAAGGGGCATTACAGGCCAATCCCCTGACCCTCACTTCAAAGATAGGAACCTCTTAAATCTTGACAAATAATGGCTGCCTTCTGTGTGAAAAATGCCAGGCAAAGAACTCATCCTATAACTATGCCCATTGGGATTTTTCTCACTATTAGAGATTTCCCTTTTGTTCTTACCCTAAATCTACTTGACTGTAGGTCCTCCTCTTGTTTTTAGCCACTCCCCACCTCAAACCATATGCAGTGTCTTGCGTCTCTTTTAAATGAGAACTCATAAATTAATTGAAGAGAGATATGCATACTCTCTATATGCTTCCAGGTAAATTTTGCCTCCCTGTTCTTCATGTTAGGTGATTTACCCACCAAGCTCTCTACACAAGGAGTGCTTCCCATTCATCAAGGTTATCCTTAAAGTGAAAGCCTCAAAGCTGGAATGAATACTTTTGATGGATTCTGATCCAAAAGAAACACAAGGAATGATTTTTTTCTGACCAGACAGTCTTTTTATAAAGAATTATCTGGCTCACTAAAATGCCATATTTTCAGAGAATGGAGATCTAGATGATATCATTGTTTCTAATTCAACTTTTAAATTAATTTTGTGTAAGTCAGTTGCATTGCATTAAGTGAATTAACCCCTCCAGTTCATAGGACCTTGTTATCACTACAAGCATGTATTGTTCTTCAGCCTGCAAGTACTTTTAATATGTGTGTGTGGTATTGTGTATGTATTCCCCCACTTTTTTTTTAACTCAATACTGAACTTGTTTTAGAGTATCTAGGTGGGTAGGTGGATATTTAGTTTGTGGCTTCTAACCACTTCTAGAATTTTGGGTTGTGCATTCAACTGAATTATCCTGCCTGCTCTCCCAGTGATAGATATGCGACTGTCTCTAGGACCCAGGCACGAGTAACAGTGTGAAGAACTTCCTCAGTGCTGTGTAAGCACCTGAGGTTTGCTGGACCAGAGGGTCTAAATATGCTAATTTAGAGTGAATAATGCCAGATGCTCCTCAGAATGACTACAAGATTCTACTTTCATCTTCATGAGGATCTCTATAACCCCACATTCTCACTAACATTTGGTATTTTCCGGGTTTCTAAGCTTTGCCAGCTTAAAGAGAGAGCTTGCTGATACTGGTGTTAATTTTCTTTTTCTTTTTACTAAAGAATTTGAGCATCTTACTATGTTCATTAGTCGGTTTTCTTTTTTTAATTTCCTCCTCTGTCAACAGCTTTTTCCTTTCCTTTGTATTTATTTTTCCATTGGCATCACTTTTTTTGATAGCTTAGAGAAAGTCTTAAAATATTTTGAATAATGACTGGTTTTAAACATTGCAAATATCTTCCCTCAGCATTAGCGTACATCTTTTATTTTTGTCTACTCATTAAGCTGTGGTTTTTCCAGTAGTCATGTATGGATGTGAGAGTTGGACTATAAAGAAAGCTGAGCGCCAAAGAACTTATGCTTTTGAACTGTGGTGTTGGAGAAGACTCTTGAGAGTCCCTTAGACAGCAAGGAGATCCAACTAGTCTACCCTAAAGGAAATCAGTCCTGAATATTCATTGGAAGGACTGATGTTGAAGCTGAAACTTCAATACTGTGGCCACCTGATGCGAAGAGCTGACTCATTTGAAAAGACCCTGATGCTGGGAAAGATTTAAGGCAGGAGAAGGGGACAACAGAGGATATTGTTTGATGACATCACCAACTCAATGGACATGAGTTTGAGTAGGCTCTGGGAGTTGGTGATGGACAGGAAAGCCTGGTGTGCTACTGTCCATGGGGTTACAAAGAGTCAGATACAACTGAGAGACTGAACTGAATTATTTGCCTTATAATTTGTTTTTTAAATTTTGTTTAAAATTTCTTTATCCGTATCATTCAGAACATCTCCCTACATTTTCCCCATTAACTTGATAGATTTTTAATTCAATAAGGTTCAACTTTGTGTGTGCTGTTAGTCAATTTTATTTTGCTTCACTGAGTGAGCCACTTTCCCCCACACAATTTAAGAACAAACCATCCTTTCTGTGTTGAGTTAAATCATTTATTTACTCCCCAGATAAGCATTTGTTTATCCCTGAGAACTCTTTTTTGATCTGTTGGTCCATTTGTCTGTTCTTGTGCAAATGCATGACTGTTATTACAATTACCTTGTAGTTTTCTCTTTGTATTTGTAAAGTCTCCCCTCATCTTATTCTTTTACATTTGTCAGACATATATGCTGCTGCTGTTGCTGCTAAGTTGTTTCAGTCGTGTCCGACTCTGTGCGACCCCATAGATGGCAGCCCACCGGGCCCCCCCCAGTCCCTGGGATTCTCCAGGCAAGAATACTGGAGTGGGTTGCCATTTCCTCCTCCAATGCATGAAAGTGAAAAGTCAAAGTGAAGTCGCTCAGTCATGTCCGACTCTTAGCGACCCCATGGACTGCAGCCTACCAGGCTCCTCCATCCATGGGATTTTCCAGGCAAGAATACTGGAGTGGGGTGCCATTGCCTTCTCCACAGACATATATAGTAGTTTTTATTTCCTTTGTAAAATTTAAGTATATTTGTCACAACATCTAGCTGAAA
This sequence comes from Cephalophus harveyi, assembly GCA_006410635.1. Classification (NCBI taxonomy): domain Eukaryota; kingdom Metazoa; phylum Chordata; class Mammalia; order Artiodactyla; family Bovidae; genus Cephalophus; species Cephalophus harveyi. The sequence continues at coordinate 42,057 of SJYT01017748.1, forward strand.
ATAGGATTAGGATAGCATTAAATTTATCCATTAATTTGGAGGAATTGATATTTTTATAAAGTTAAATTTAGTACTATTCCAGAAAATAAAATTCCTCTCTATTTATCCATATCATGATTATATCCTTGTTTTAAATTTTCTTTGAAATAATAATTAAATGCTGCTTTTAATCTAATTTCTAAATACTTGTATTCAAAGCTATGTTTTTTAATCAGTGTTCTTTTTTATTTTTTCTTATGGTTGTGTTTCACACATTTTGACATATACTCTTTTTATTATCATTTAATTGTAAATAGCATGGTACCTCATGCCTGAATAAAGCTTTTTTCTGTAAGCAGATCACAGCCTTTCTGCACTTAGGAAAACGAGACAGCACTTCAGTACTCTACTTGGGGGTCATTTTAAAAAGTGAAATCGCCAATAAAAAACACGAAAATACAACAGGGACAGTTGTTTACAGTGTGAAAGCTAGAACAAGAAGGCAGAACATTGCCTTTCAGGGCCTCAGCCCATCAGTAAACACACATTTTTCACCAGTTAACACATGACCACAAGTGACTGTGAGCATGCTGCAAGTATTGATTTGGAGGATTACTAATAAATTTTAGCAAGTAGGAAAATTTGTAGACATGGAATCCATAAACAAATAGCGAGGGGCGACTGTTTATACAAATTGTCCATAGAAATACATTTCTCTCTCTCGCTCTCTGCCTTCCCACACCCCCTGAAATTATGATTCTCTTTCACATCTGTAATTTCCCCAAGTTATTTGGGGGGATGAGTGTTGAGGGTTGGGCAGCAGAAGCCAACAGACCATGTTAGATGAAGTGACTAGTACATCAATTAAGTCAGTAAAAAGCCATCAAGGCAGATGAGCCTGTTTAGCTGTGGAGATCTCTAGGTTAAGGACGCGACAGCAGTAACTTGAGGTAGGCAGGCATAAGACAGAGGAGTTAAGGTAGTCTTGGAACCAGCCAGGGGACCACTGACCAGAGATCATCAGACTAGCGATCAAGATGAGAAGGTGGTCATGACAGGGAGGAAAGAGAAGAGGAGAAGCCAGATGCCTCAGTACAGTCTGTGAACAGAAATCAGAATCACATAGGAGGAATCCCAAACTACTCTATGATCTCGAACATCAACTGGGATTGCTCTGGGAGTGTGCGTAGAGGAGGGCTGAATTTGATCAGTGCTTACTTCCTGGCCTCGGAAATAATTGTGCCTGTGGCTTTCCTTACCACTGTACTTCTTCGGTGACTCACAGTGGTTGGTGGTGGTGGTATTTATGAATTGTTTTTACCTAGTGTCGATGACAATGGTTCTTCCTCTAACCCAGTCTAATTCAGGCTGAATTCTACCAAGGTCACATGGCCTGAATTAGTAAGTTCTCCTAAGAGGGCTTACCTGGAGGAGGGCATGGCAACCCACTCCAGGATTCTTGCCTGGAGAATCCCCATGGACAGAGGAGCCTGGCAGGCTATAGTCTATGGGGTTGCAAAGAGCTTAGTCACAGAGTGACTAAGCACAGAGCAAGAGGGCTAAGACCTATGCTAGAGAATCCTAGTACCCGACCTGGGCTTAGATAATCTCTCCATAATGTCTCTGTGTTAAATTGCTTCAGTCATGTCTGACTCCTTGTGACCCATGGACTGTAGCCTGCAGGTTGGGAAGATCCCTGGGTTGGGAAGATCTGCCAGAGAAGTGATAGTCTACCCACTCCAGTATCCTTGGGCTTCCCTGGAGGCTCAGTTGGTTAAGAATCCACCTACAGTGTGGGAGACCTGGGTTCGAATCCTGGGTTGGGAAGATCCCCTGGAGAATGGAAAGGCTACCCAATTCATGGCATTGCCAAGTTGGATAGGACTGAGCAACTTTCACTTTCATAATGTACCTCCTGTTTACCAAAATGCTTTTAGTCCACTATATTATCCATATACTTTCTCTTTCATTGAAAGCAAATACAAACACATCTGCTTGCAATGCCATTTTTTCGACCATTTTTTCCCTCAAGGTAGCTATTAGTAATTTTAATTATTTGGATAACTAACATCGAGCATAAATTTGTATAAATTATTACAACAGCCACCCATGGATAATCCAATATTTTTCTTTAGTTAGCTATTTTTTCTCTTAGAAACACAGCCTTCATTGAGCATAATTGAAATGTGTGTGGAATAAGAATTTCTGACTGTTTTTAGCAGTCTGCTTTATTAGATTTGTCTACCCAAAATATTTCCAACCAAAATACTACTGTTTTGAAGAAACTTTTGTTTTGACAATGAAAAAGATTTTGGAAAATTAATATAAGGATCTTCAAAATCATTGAAGTAATTGCTATTGGGTATCTGGGTTCAATTCCAGATAGTTTCAATTTTAGTTATTTCTGCCACACTGAAAATCCATTTCCATCTTACCACACTTTGTACAATTTAGTGAAACTTAAATGCTTTGAGGGTGGACTCTATCCATGGTTATCTTTTCAAATGCATCTTTAATTGCCACATGGGAGGACATTGTGATCTGAATATTGCCTTTAAAACTAGGCAAATGTTGCAGCCACAAATTTAGGTGGCAATGGAATGACTTGAGTTACCAAACAAGGATGAAAGACCACTGAAGACAGAGCAGTTTTTCTCTGAAATATTTTGGATGGAATTGTTTGAATGAAGGACCTTTTTTGCCTGAGCAACACATACACTATGTCTCGCATTCCTGTTGGTTGTTTTCTCTAGTATTTCTTGCTCCATTTCGAAGCCATTTTTTAGGACTATGTGAAAAGAGGTTAACTTTAACTTTTATGGTGGAAAAAAATACTTTTCATCTCTGCAACAAATTGAGCTTTTGTATTTATTTTTCAGTGCAAGAAATCCTGATAATTTGGATTCTGAATTCATGGAATTGGATTTAGAAAACAATTTAGTTTTGGAACTTCTAGCAGTAGAATCAACTGGGAGGACCCAATTTTATCCAATTTGTAGCTTGATTTCATCCAGCAAGATATAGTTAAGCATAAAGACCTAAAGGGGGTAGGTGTTGTATTGAAATAGCATCACACTTAGGATGCAATGAGGCGTAAAGTAATGCTGAACGCTCTACATTCCCTAACACGACATTATTCCAGCATGACACACGATCCAAAGCCTTTGCAATTACAGCTGTGACCTCAAATTAGATTTTAAAACATGTATATGTGTATATGCATTTACAATTTTTCCCTTCCTTTTATCCCCTAATAGTTTAGAAATGCAAATGCTGGTGGCTTCTGAAAATAACTCTGTTCAGCCAGAATACCATCCTTCCCCTCAACTGACTTTTCTTTGGACAAAGTCTGGTCTCTTCAGGGATGGGCAGGACAAAAACTCAGTTTTTTTAGAGAAGGAAGTTATGAGCTAAGGAGCCCCTGCTTCTGTTACAGTGAAGTTTTCCTATTTACCTGAGAAGATTAAATTGCTCCCCCATTGAGTTGTAGGAGGTTTTTTGTTTTTTTTTTTTTTCATTATAAATTAAAAGCAAGTCTAAAATAAGGTTTTTAAAGGCACAGTGACAGAACCAGCTGGGCTGATAAAAAAAAAAAGTCCCCCTTCCTCTCCTGTGTCAAGATTAAGTCACAGGGGGCTCTTCATTGCCTCCAGGCTGCAATTCTGAGCGACAAGAGCTCAGAGTGGCATCTTAACATTTTCTCTGGGCTTGTGGAAGCAGTTCCTTCCCCTCAGAAAGTGCTGCACATCACTGGGGGCCCCAGGAGGGAGAGAATCTCCCCACCTCCATTTGCTGCATCCGCACAGCACCAGGCCACAGAAGACTTGGATTGACATGCATATTGTCTAAATATGCCCGATGTGCGAGCATTTCATCTGTGCCTTACGTCTCACAGCTTCCTGCCTCCCTTAGAAGATTATATAATCACTTATCTTTTCTATTTTTAAAGCAGATTAATTTGATTTAGTGGAAGGGAGACAAGGGAGAAAAGAAAGGGATAATGGGAGAAAGCCAATATTATTTCTTTCAAAGCAGTTTGGTTCAGAGTCATTTTAATAGGTCTGGAAAATTAGAATTGGAAAAAGAAAATCAATTGTGATGCTATATTCTAGTTTGGAAGGGAACATAAATCCACACTGGCACCGACTTCCTAGGGCTAGATAATTAGGACTGCTTTGTTCTCACGTGGGAGAGACAGGGGACTCATTGGTTTCTTACATCTATTATTATTATTAACAAACTTGTGAATACCAGAAATTCTCTTAGGAATACGAGATAAGGGTAGGACACGTCCGTCATGGGAAATAAGGGTGCGCAGCATGTCCTTGTCCTGTCCTTACGGGAAAGGCCTCTGTCCTCATCGTGAGCATCTCATGGGCCTTTCCCATCCCTCTCCCACTTGTTGAACATCAGGTTAACTTCCTCAATCTCACTTTTTTCTCCCCCTCCCATCTCTTTTATCCATGAATTACCCTCAAAAATTACTCTGAAATTGTAAAATAAATGCAATCTATGTCTTGGAGTTTTATGCAATCTAAAGCTTTAGAAAATTTTTAATTCTAAGTAGACTCTTTTCTATCCCTTTTTATCTATTTCGCTTTGACAGTTTCAGAACAAAAACGAAGTTCATGTGGCTGAGGATACAGATAACATATTCATGGAGGGTGAAGAAATTTTAACCCGTCATGGTGAGAGTTATATTCTAGGAGGAAAAGAGAGGGGAAATAAAGACTGAGGAAACTGTACGTTATTACATTCTGTGAAGTTGGTTGAGGTGATTTTGAAACAAAAATGTGAGAAAGAGTGTTGGGATAATAAGAATAAATGAAGAAGTACTAGAATTGCCTTCTTGGAATGGATAAAGAGGAAAATGATAAGAATACCTGTATAACTTCTTAGAAGATACACCTGTCAGGAAGGCAAATACTTGGTTATGAGAATCAAAGAGGAGAAAAGAGATTGCATAAAATACTGTGGGAAGCTGAAGATAAATTCAGAAAGTGTCAAAGACAAATTACACAGTACAGAGTGAAATAGAGAAGGAACACTTTACTTAAGACTGTGGCAACAGGGGAGAGAGACTGGACTCAAGTGAAAGGTGGGAGAGTTTTTCAGTCCTGAAGTGAGTTGGTGAAAGAAGAACTGGGGGAAGCTAGGGGGAATTTGGCAAAAGTGATTAGACCATTTGTGTTTGCTAATTGTTGCTCATGAAAGTAGGCTCCTATCCTCTCACAGATAATATAACAATACTGTATAAATGTAATAGCTAATTATTGTTTTTGTTATTATTATTTCTATTAATTATTTAGGAGGAGAAAATTAAGGCTAGTAAGGTATATGGTCTAAATGATCAAAATGCATCATTTGTAAATGATCTTTTAAGAGCAAAGTAGAAATTAAAAGTCAATAAAAACTTTATTAAGATGATTTAAGGGCTTCCTTAATGCCTCAGGGGTAAAGAATTCACCTGGCAATGAGAGAGATCCGGGTCTGATCCCTGATCCAAGAAGATCCCAATGCTGGGGAGCAACTAAGCCTGTGCTCTAGGGCCCTGGATCCAGAACTACTAAGTCTGTGTGCTGCAACTACTGAAGCCCATGCACCCTAGAACTGGTGCTGTGCAATGAGAGAAGCACCCACTAGATGAGAAGCCCACACACCCCAGCTAGAGAGTATCCCCTGCTCTCTGCACCTAGAGAAAAGCCCACACAGCAACAAAGACACAACACAGCCAGAGATAAATAAATTTATTTTTAGAAAAGGTAATTTAAGCCATTAGGAGATATTTCGTATAATCGAACAATGTTCTGGGACCAGTGTTTGCTTTATATCTTGAAATTTTCAACTAATGATTTTCTACTGTGTGTGAGTCTGAGTGTTAGTTGCTTAGTTATGTCCAACTCTTTGCGAACCCATGGACTGTAGCCCACCAGGCCCCCTTGTCCATAGAATTCCCCAGGCAAGAAAGCTGGGGTGGGCTGCCATTCCCTTCTCCAGGGGATCTTGCTGACCCAGGGGCTGAACCTGAGTCTCCCTTGCGGCAGGCAAATTCTTTACCATCTGAACCATCAAGGAAGCCCCTATTGTGTATGTGAAAGTGAAAATGTTAGTCATCAGTGGTGTCCAGCTCTTTGCGATCCCATGGACTGTAGCCCACTGGGGTCCTCTGTCCATGAAATTCTCCAGGCAAGGGTACTGGAGAGTTTTGCCATTCTCTTCTCCAGGGGATCTTCCCCACCAGGGATTGAACCTGGGTATACTGCATTGTAGGCAGATTCTTTACCCTCTGAGACACCAGGGAAACCCCCTACTGTGTATATCCAGATACAAAAATATAAAAATCAAGTTTTAGTTTCTGTTTTCAAGGAGTTCAGAGGGGAAATAGAGGACAGTTACAATCCAACATTTCAAAGTCAATGATAGAAATATTCACATAGTATTTTATTCTATTCAGTTCAATTCAGTTCAGTCGCTCAGTCGTGTCTGACTCTTTGCGACCCCATGAATTGCAGCACACGAGGCCTCCCTGTCCATCACCAACTCCCGGAGTTCACTCAAACTCATGTCCATTGAGTTGGTGATGCCATCCAGCCATCTCATCCTCTGTCGTCCCCTTCTCCTCCTGCCCCCAATCCTTCCCAGCATCAGGGTCTTTTCCAGTGAATCAACTCTTCACATGAGGTTCTATTAGTTGATGGGAAATAAATTTGCCTGGAATTTTTCTGGGTCATGGGCTCTACTTGGTAGTAGATTTATATAATAAGAAGATCATAGAATGCCTGAATAATCTGTAGGAGCTTGAAGGCTGGATCCAGTCTTGGATCCCATGCATCCAATCTGAAATGCTGCTTCTTGTACCAACATTTGGTTCATGAGCTATCTTCATCCCTACAAAGAACATGGTCACATTTTACTAGAGGAACGATTAGGAGGACAGAAATAATAAGCCCTTTATTTCAATGCAGTATTCCTCAATATTCCAATGAAATGCGGAAAATAAGAGATTTTTTATTACTACATTGGAAGCAGACCTACAGGCACCCGGAGCACAAGCCCTCTGAACATAAAAATGGTGGAAAGTCTTAGGGAATGAGGGAGTAGGAAAGGGAGTCAGAAGTGGACACTCCCAGTCTCAGTGGTGATATTAATAAATATTCCCTCTGACCGAGCCAGAATTCCCTTTGATTAAGCCAATGGCGCTGAAAACATTTCCTGGAAAAGAGCCATGACTTTTTCTTCTGGTTTCATGGTAATAAGGATGAGAGAATCCACTGACTGTTCATTGTTTGCTGTATTTCTGAATGAATGCAAGGGCATTCATCCTTTCAGTTACATATAGGATAGGCCCTTCTTCCCTCATGAGCTGCAAAAGGAAAAATGGTGTTCACTAAAGAAACACATGCCCGTGGCTAGTCATCTGACACCACTCAATAATCAAAGGGCATACAGACCTCCCTGCCTCCAGTGTTCCTGAGGCTTTGCAACTAGACACTGAAAAAAAGGTCACAGATAATCCAAAAGAGGCAAAGAAGAGGCTCTATCAATCAGAGATTGTGCACAGGAGGTCCTGTACCCCTGACTGCAGACTGCTTCTAAGCAAGCTTGGAGCCACCCAACACTTAGCCTAAGCTATCTAATCAGCAATGGCTTGCTAACTCACTTATTCCTACCAACACCACCATCAGTCCTGATTACCTCTGTCACATTGACTGATGGGCAATCTATCACTAACACTAATAGGGCCAAGGGGACGGATTAGCTGTGCTTGATTATCTGCAAAGGGAAATCATCTTCCTTTTGTAGTCTTTCATGCTAAATCTTCTTGCACCAAGGAACTTGGCTTTGAGTCTCTATTCTCTTCTCAGATCAGAGAACTCCTCAGATTAAATGTCAAAATGCTTTCATTTACCTACCCTTTGTACGATTTTGGCTTCATGCAACTATCAAAAGCATCCAAAAGGAAAAAAAAGTAGAGAAAAAAATACAACTTGGAGAATGGAAAGGCAGAAAAACCTAAGAGAAAGGATCTCTTTTCCTGAAATCTGCAAGTCTCTAAAGTCTGTGCTTTAGCTTAACTCTTGGCTAACAAATACTCTCTCTACATCCAAACTAGCACTGCCAGATCATTAATTGTAAAATCCTGAAGCAACCTTCATCCATAAAGGAGGCTCTAAAGAATATCTTTGAAGAGAATGTAAGGGGGAGGGTTTGCCTTACTCTTGCCAAAATATTCAACTCCTGCATTTTCCTTACATCAGAAGCCAAACCTACACGCTTTCTCTAAGGCACCAACACTTGATGCAGTGTGTTGGATGGAAAATTCCAATTTCAAGGACCTAGGTAACATTACTTTAGTTTCATAAACCCGTAAGTCTGGATGCTTCACACAGCAGAAATAAAGTTATCTTCCCTGACTTGCCCTTCTTTCTTTAGTATATGTTAGTGTACATGGGAAGAGTTACACATCTCTCTCTCTCTCTCTCTCTTCCTCTCTCTGCAGGGTTAATGAGGTCTCTGGAATGCAGAAGACATAAGTGCCAGACATAGTCAAGGAAGGCTGGAGAGCACTTTATCCCAGTTTTCTCCAAGGTGTCACCTTGATTATCTTTTTACTTTTCATTAAAACTGCTACTAAACCCCTGCAATCCCTCTCAATATTTAATCAGAATGGAGCTCAGATAAACAGGCAAACTAGGAGTGGGGTTCAAAGCAAACACTCTTTTCTGGGTCTGGGAAATGTTACTCCCTGGGGTGTTGGGGGATATTCAAGCTGATTAATTACATAACCTTTGAAGAAACCAATGAGTTTTGCTCCCTTCAAATAGGTTCTAGTTATCAATAGTTTTCCTTTTCTTGAACATAGGTGCTTGCTGCTTATTCTTATCAGTGTGTAGAATATTTTCCAAGAAGGTATTTCAGGTATCTTTAAATCAATATATAATAACATGATACAGTTTATATTCCACATTTGGAACAAATAAAATATAATTATTTTCTTGGGTTTCCCAGGTGGCGCTAGTGGTAAAGAATACAGCTGCCAATGCAGGAGACACAAGACATTCTGGTTCATCGGCCAGGAAGAATGGCACCCCACTCCAGTATTCTTGCCCGGAAAATTTCATACATAGAGGAACCTTGCCAGCTACAGTACCTAGGGTCACAAAGAGCCAGGCATTACTGAGTAACTGAGTACACAATTATTTTCATAGCTTTGTGGAAAGGTAGTATTGTGTTGATATACAAAGGCAAATTATTCCTGAACTATTTGTTTGAAAAGAAAAGTGACTTTCCACAATGAGATGATCAGTTTGGATTAATTGCTAGGGTACCTTTAATACTGATTTGGCATCATTCACTAAGAGATGAATCTTCTAGTCCATATTTGTATATAGCTTATTGAAATAGTTTTAGCTTGTTCAATAATATAAGCTGTTATTTCTTTCTTCCCCTCAAGTAGAATGGAGAAAAGCTTTAGGCTGCTCTGTTAACATGGTAAGTAAGTAAGTGAAAGTCGCTCAGCCATGTCCCACTCTTTGCAACCCCATGGACTATAGAGTCTGTGGAATTCTCTAGGCCAGAATACTGGAGTGGGTAGCCATTCCCTTCTCCAGGAGATCTTCCCGACCCAGAGACTGAACCCAGGTTCCCCACATTGCAGGCAGATTCTTGACCAGCTGAGCCACAAGGGAAGCCCAAGAATACTGGAGTGGGTAGCCTATCCCTTCTCCAGCAGATCTTCCCGACCCAGGAATCAAACCAGGGTCTCCTGCACTGCAAGTTGATTCTTTATTAACTGAGCTATCAAAGATGAAAATAAAACAAGAAACTTTCCAAATGATAAGAGATTATAAATAAGAATTTATCTCTGATAGACTAAATAGAAATTTCTTGGGGCAGAACCTACTGCACAAGCTGAAATTAAGCATAATAACCCCTGTAATATTAGCCCCATAAGTCTTCCTCTGGAGAAGTGAAGGGAGTTATCTACTTTCTAAAAGTTAGAAATTCCAATAGTTTATTTGTGTGCTTGAGTTGTAAATAACAACCTCTAATTACTCTCTCACATGAAAGGTTGAGCCACCTCCTGCTGGATTATACTCTGGGTCATAACAACCTCAGCAACTCTATCTTAAGTTACAAGCTCTGATAGTAAATGTCCACAAAATTAATTACATCATGGAAAATAATAATGTAAGAAATATATACATTAAGCCTCCCTTAAAAATGAAAAGTTCTGAAAATCTAATAACTACTTTGGCAAGTGTCCACACACAAGAAGGAAATCAATAGTTATAGGGAGGACTAATATTGATAAGATTGTGTTCATCATTGTTGTCTTTCAACACTTTAACTTGTGAAGGATGCTTAAGCAAGAGCAATTGCAGTGTAAAAGAGGTCATGATATGTTGATGACACAAATATGATGATTTAGAACATGGTAAACCACCTAACTGCTACTTTTCAAGTTAGTTGGTGTAGCAAATGTGAGATTTGCTGGTATTGATACTCCCTGAATTTCCATCTGCCTTGCAAACCGTAGCAAAGCAGTTCTTTTTTCCCAGTAACTTCTTCTCAGATGAATAATCTGAGAAAACAAGATTTGGAACAAAGAACATACTTATTAACAAAAGGGAAAACGAGTGACTATTTCCATTAAATATTGTTTATCTCTGCTGTGTCTTCACAATGGTATTATAAGGGTGGTAGCAATTGTTGCTTTAACTCATGAGATGAGTGTCTATATATAATAATGAATTATCAGCATTTGTGAAAGACCAGTTTAAAATCTGTTGTTTATTTTGTATTAAATGATTTTTTTGTGAGAAAAAGGCATGTTCAGAATCATTCCAGAGCATTGACATTTTTGGTTGAAGTTTGGTGAGAGACCACATAAAATATCTTTATCGTCTAGCCATTACTCAGACAATTACCTAGCTAATTGGTTAATTAGTTACAGTGAAATAAAATAACCAGTTCACTCTAAATCTAAAATATAGTTATTTTGAATTTGCCTCTGGATTGAAAGTATTTGATGTTAATTGGTGGCTATATTAGTGTGCTAGGGCTGTCGTAACAAAATACCACATAGAGGGTAGTTTAGACAACATAGTTATTCCCTCACAGTTCGGAAAGCCAGAAGTTCAAGATCCAGGTATCAGCAAGTTTGTGCTTATCTGAGGCCTCTCTTGGTGCTGGAGATGCTCTCCATGTGTCTGCCGATGGTCTTTTCCTCTGTGTGTCTACGTCCTAAGCTCTTCTCATAAAGACACCATTCAGACTGGGATGGGTCCCATGCTATGGACCAAATTTTAACTTCATTACCTCTTAAAAGGCTCTGTCTCCAAATTCAGCCACATTCTGAGACATTAAATCTTTAATACAAGCATCTTGGAGACTCACAATTCAGCCCTTTGCAGCATTTTAGGCTTAATCCCTTGTGTTAGCATAACTCTTGACTTTTTTCCAGCTGTTGGTATTGTGGACTTCATTTACAGCTTATCCATTAATATAAACATGTTAATAAATAATGAACACAAAACAAATAGTAGGAAGATGTAAGAGAACATTTATATAACTTCCGGGTAAATTAGACTTTGAAACATTTACCCAATCTCTTAGAACTGCCTTAACCAACTATTTTATTACTTAGGTGCTTGTACAAATAGTTATTATAAAATTAAGTTGACTTAAATTTAGTTTATTTTATTTTGAAATTCTGTTCTACGTTTTGTAATAGTACTTGTGGTGATTAAATGGCCTCTGGAGGATCTGAAAAAAAGAAAAGAGTTGAAAATGACTATTTGATATAACAAATTACTGTTTGAATTCAATTGAACTTTTTCTTCCTTTTTGAGAACAAAAATATAATTTGCATCAGTGGAAGGACATAGCTAGAAAATTTCAGAGCATGTATGTACCAATTCATGCTCTTATTGGAATTTCTAAAAAGCAACCAGTAACTGTCTTTGTGAAATTGTAATACGTTTATTAATAAACATATTTTACTCATATTTAACAGTTGCCAAAGGCTTCTTCAGCTTCCCAAGCTCTCATCCATAACTGAAGTACATCACACACACACACACACACACACACACACAAGTCACTCAGTCCTGTCCGACTCTTTGCGACCCCATGGATCGCAGCCCACCAGCCTCCTCGGTCCATGGAGTCTAGGGTTAAATCTGGTATCTCCTTCATAACACATAGCCTAGCATGCCTATCCCATTTAGAAGGGAACGTGAGATAAATACAGACACACTTTATGTCATCTGAAATTTCATCTAGTCCAAAGGATTGCTTATTGCTAGGAGTAAAGAGCCTGCCTGCCTGCCAATGCAAGCAGACGTAAAGATGTGGGTTTGATCACTGGGTTGGGAAGATGCACTCTAGTATTCTTGCCTGGAGAATCCCATGGACAGAGAGGAGCCTGGTGGACTACAGTCTGTGAGTTACAAAGAGTGGGACACAGCGGAATGATGGAGCACAGAGCATAGGAGAAAGAAGAAAGGACAGTGCTTTATGCAGGATGAGAGAGAAAGAGTCCCTCTCTTACTTCTAGGAGCTGTATTCTACTTGTGACCATTGGTAGAAGGAGGGAGTCTCAGGGTTTCAACAGGCAGAATCTTACCACCTGGGAGACAGACACACTTGAATAAGTACAGATATGTATAGATTTCTGGAGGTGTTCAGTGACACTTGATTTGAGATCCCTATTGCTTTTCCCTTTAGACCAAGTTCAAAACAGCATAAAGGTCTAGAGGGAGAAGGTTGGGTATTCAAAACTCATTTCTCAAAGCTGTAGATCAAGACTGTATGTTGGTGATTTTATGAAGATTAGTTGCTATCAATTGCCACTCAAACTTTCCACTTCATAAGACCGAGAACAAGTATATTCATTTAAAATTTTACTTAGCTCAATATTTCATGGTAATTAAACTGTTGATTTTGATGTGTAAAAATGACAAAAGTTTTAACCAACTAGCTGATAGATTCTGTAAATGCTGCTCATTTATTTGAATGACTTAAAATAATAGGTATATAATAAATTGGGTTGAATGGAAATAAATGAACAATTCACAATAAAATATTACCTTTCCTTCAGCAGCAGTTTCCTATTCTTTAAGCCTGAGTTTTATAGGTACTTAAACCTGTTTTATTATTTGTTTCCTTTCAGTAACCTCTTACAGTTTTAAGATGAGGTGCTGCTATTTAACAAATCTAAATCTAAAAGACAGTAGAAGACCACAGGTTTTGCAGTTGTAGTGACTGATTTGAAACTCACCTCTACCTCTTAGTCTGACGATACTTTGGTTCTTCAGATTTTCCAAGGGTGTATAATGCAAGCGATAACAGTATTGGAGGAATAAAGGCATTAAAGTATGCAAAGAACTTAGAACAATGTCTGGCACATTAAAGATGTTAGCTTTGATGCACACTCCAATAACCTGAAGCAGAACTCTTCTTGTATCCATAACTATTCTCCCTACTCTTGACTAGGTGATTTCTTGACTGCATCTGGGAGAACTTAGGGTTTGAACTAAAAGAGAGAGCAAGAAATACACTTTTTCATAGAAATAATCTAAGGCAAATTAGTCTTACACACTGCTGAGATACACCTAATGATTAGTCCCCAGGCTGATCCATCATCAGTAGTTTGTAGCTAGTTTGTTCCTTACCCTAGAGTAAAGCTGAGGCACTTCTTTCCTTAACAAACTAGACGTTAATTAAAGTAAGCAGGGAACTAGAGGGTATAATTGCTATTGTAAAGTATAATGAATGTTAGAAAAGCAGTGAGCTTACTAATAAAATAATACAGTTCTTCTTCCTAAATGATAAAATAGAAGAACATCTCTGTATGAAGAAATAGACTTAAAGTCATAGTAGGAAAGAAAAAGAATTAATGAAATCATGTTCTCTCTTTCTAGCTATTTGCTGATCAAAATAGAGAAAACTTTAGAGCAAACCATGTCTTATTTTCAAAAATTTGACAAGGTACCTCTCAGATTCACCAAAGTCGATACCTTGCTTTCTCTCCAAATTGTATAGCACTTCATTGTTTTTTTGTTTCGTTTTGTTTTTGTTTTGGTCTCACTTCCTGGGTGTCCCATTAGTACTGTCTGCTTCTTAATTTCCTTTTTTTTTTTTTCAATATCAGTTCATTTGTCTATGCTCAAAATTTAAATATTAGTCTTGATTTATTCCTTAATCCTCATATGCAGTAAGTCACTAGTCATCTTGTTTGATACCATATATAATAGCTCTAAATGAATTTCTTTCTGTACATTCCTCTATATTGTGATATTATAGTTAGAAATTCGTTCTCTAGAATTAAGTAATCTGTATGTAAAGTCCAATTCTGGCATTTGATTTTAGGTCAGTTCCTCATTTATAAAGGCAGAATGAAAATAATTGTATCTCCGTGAGTGATTGTAAGTATTAATGATTTTGTACACATAAGGGGCTTGATACACTGCCTGCTTCAGAAGGCGTCAATACATGATGGCTGCCATTGTTACTATTGTTGTTTCAATTGTTACCACTCTAGTCAATTCTCTACCACTTCTTTTCTGAATCACGGCCATAAGCTATCCACCTTCAGTCTCTCTCATCACGAATTATCCTATGCATTATCATCAGATTAATCTTTTGACTCCATAATGCTTTCCAGGTGACTCTCTGTCCCCCAAAAGCCAAACTGTGTGTCTTGATATAATCCTCTGCATTCTTCCTCCCCTCTGTAGCATGTCCTTACCCTGTTCTTAAATTCTTAACCCGATGTCTCAATTGGTGTGTACACCATTTCCTGAATGTGCTAGGTGTCTGCCTGCTTTTGTACATTGTTTTTTTTCTGTGATTTCTATTTGGATGATTTTTAGCCATTGGCAATTGATGATATTTATTAATTAAGTGCTACATCAAATAACATATCTTTCATTGAACTGTCTTTGGATTCAAAATCAGAAGCGATCATTTGTGACTTCTTTCATTTGATCTTTTGTAACATTCTGTACATCCCTTGGATTACTTATCTTTTTCATTATGCATCATATACTGTAGTTGTGGTTGTACTGGTCATTTTTTTGTGATTCCAAAGTAAGTTTCAAATGGAGGTATCCTAAGTTCCTAAATATTTTTTGACCACCTAGATTGGTGATTCATAGAATGCAGGAGAGTACCAGTGATGGCATGAAAGATGGTTTTAGGTAGTACACAATTAATGTATTCAATAACACTGAATCACATAGTAAGATATGTTAATATATTACTTAAAAAATCCTTACGGTTACATTGAGAAAATTTCCTTATATGGTGGTATCCCTAAAACCTCTCTAGTTCAGTATTAAATTTTTAAATAGAATTGAATAAGTTTCATAATCTTCAGAAATCAGCCATGTCTAATGAGCAGTTCAACAGTTTTGTTTTCATTATATACATTTTTCTACTTAATAAACCATACTGACTAAATTACAGTGTATCTAATGTGGGGATTTGGCACAGTAACCAAAGGCAACCTAGCAATGTCTAAATGTTGCCATGTAACTTTATCAGAGTGCTCTGCTCTGGTGAACCCTGAGCAGGTATTTGGGGATTCTCCCATTCCATGTGCTTCAGAAGAGAGTTCTTGTAAAGGCAGGAATGGGGAGGCACTAATTCCTATCTTTCATTACCAGCAGAAATAATCCAGTAGTCTTCACCATTATCTTT
Organism: Cephalophus harveyi; assembly: GCA_006410635.1. Classification (NCBI taxonomy): domain Eukaryota; kingdom Metazoa; phylum Chordata; class Mammalia; order Artiodactyla; family Bovidae; genus Cephalophus; species Cephalophus harveyi. The sequence goes on from SJYT01017748.1 coordinate 57,744, forward strand.
TTCATCAACTGAAGTTTCAAGACTGGTCTTCACACCACTCTTTACATGGAGATTGAATCCTTTTAGCCACTTCTACATAAAAAGCTATGTCACTGCAATGCGTTGTGAGACAGTCTTAAATTAATGTTAAAATTTTCAGAATTTTCTTTATGCTGCTTGCACAAACCCTGAGAATGACTGAAGGAATCTTATCTTCCGTTGCAAGGAGTTGACTGTAATGAGGTTGTTTGACACCAAAAAGAAGATTGTTATTTCTATGGACTGAATTCTGTTCCCCCAAAATTCAGATGTTGAGCTCTCACAGTCAGTGTCGGTGTTCAGTTCAGATGAGGTCACAAGGTTTGGGCTCTCATGATGCGATTAGCGGCCTAATAAGAAGAGTCAATAAAAGTCATTAAGAAAGGCAATGCCAAAGAATGCTCAAACTACCTCATCTCACACTCACTTTTGCACTCACACATTGCGCTCATCTCACACACTAGCAAAGTAATGCTCAAAATTCTCCAAGCCAAGCTTCAACAGTATGTGAACCATGAAATTCCAGATTTTCAAGCTGGATTTAGAAAAGGCAGAGGAACCAGAGATCAAATTGCCAACATCCGCTGGATCATCGAAAAAGCAAGAGAGTTTCAGAAAAAATCTACTTCTGCTTTATTGACTACGGCAAACCCTTTGACTGTATAGATCACAACAAGCTGTGGAAAGTTCTGAAAGAGATGGGAATACCAGACCATCTGACCTGCCTCCTGAGAAATCCGTATTCAGGTCAAGAAGCAACAGTTAGAACTGGACGTGGAACAACAGACTGGTTCCAAATCGGGAAAGGAGTACGTCAAGGCTGTATATTGTCACCCTGCTTATTTAACTTCTATGCAGAGTACATCATGAGAAACGCTGGGCTGGAAGAAGCACAAGCTGGAATCAAGATTGCTGGGAGAAATATCAATAACCTCAGATATGCAGATGACACCACGCTTATGGTAGAAAGCTAAGAGAAACTAAAGAGCCTCTTGATGAAAGTGGAAGAGGAGAGTGAAAATGTTGGCTTAAAACTCAACATTCAGAAAACTAAGATCATGGCATCTGGTCCCATCGCTTCATGGCAAATAGATGGGGAAACAATGGAAACAGTGACAGACTATATTTGGGGGGCTCCATAATCACTGCAGGTGGTGACTGCAGCCATGAAATTAAAAGACACCTGCTCCTTGGAAGAAAAGCTATGACCAACCTGGACAGCATATTAAAAACCAGAGACATTACTTTACTAAAAAAGGTCCGTCTCGTCAAAGCTATGGTTTTTCCAGTGGTCATGTATGGATGTGAGAGTTGGACTATAAAGAAAGCTGAGTACAGAAGAATTGATGCTTTTGAACTGTGGTGTTGGAGAAGACTCTTGAGAGTCCCTTGGACTGCAAGGAGATCCAACCAGTTCATCTTAAAGGAGATCAGTCCTGGGTGTTCATTGGAAAGATCAATTCTGAAGCTGAAACTCCAATACTTTGGCCACCAGATGTGAAGGACGGACTCATTTGAAAAGCCCCTGATGCTGGGAAAGATTGAAGATGGGAGGAGAAGGGGATAACAGAGGATAAGATGGTTGGATGGCATCACCAACTCAATGGAAATAAGTTTGAGTATACTCCGGGAGTTAGTGATGGACAGGGAAGCCTGGCATGCTGCAGTCCATGGCATCGCAAGGCCATGTCTGACGACATGACTGAGCGACTGAACTGAACTAAAGAAGAGTCATCAGAGAGTTTGCTTTCATTTACCATGTGAGGGTACCGGGAGAAGATGACCATCTGCAAACCAGGAATGGCATCCTTGCCAGAACCCAGTCATGCTGGCACCTTGATCTCAGAATTTCAACCTGAAGAGCTTTAAGAAAATTAGTAAATTTCTGTTGTTAAAGTCACTCAGTCTATGATTTTTCACTTTGACAAACTGACCAGACTTATATGATTATGTAACTTTCCATGTTTTTATCAAAAGATGAGTTGATCATGTCTTGCTCTAAGAGCAAGGGACATTTCACAGCTCCTTTGGAAAACATGCTGCTATTATGCTTCCTCCATCACCACTTCCAGCAGTTGTATACACAGTTCGAACAGTGCTGGCTGTTCTTAAGCCTTCATAGAGGAAGTCAATTAATGCCCTGAGGACCGTAGCCAAAGAATATTTGCCTGTTCCCAAAAGAAGAGGACATAGCTTCTGAAAAACTTATGCCAGCATCTGAAAGAGCATGCAATACTTTAATTAGGAGACATTTCTACTAAATACTGACAATGCTATTGAAGACCTGAGCACAAAGGAACCAATGTGACATCATCTTATATTTTAAGACTTAAGTTGATACATCTGAGTGGGTAAAATAGCCTATGAAAAGGTCATTTGAACTTAGGTTTTAGTGATTCTTTCTAAAGATTATTTATTTGGAAAACTTCGTACATAATATGAGGAATTGGGGGTTCTCGTTTTGTCTTCATCCATGGTGTCACCTGAAAGAGCCAGCCATTGTTCATCATGAAAATACCATTATCACACCTGCATCACAGCAGATCGTGATTATCCAGTGACTAAAGATGTCAAAGGAAGGACTAGGTCTTTTGCTGACATGTTTCTTCCTGGCAGATCTAGCATCTTTCTTTGTGTCATTAAGCTACCTATCACTCTACTACCTTTGACTCTTTGTTAATCTTATTCTACCACTACCTGTTTTATTTAGAAATTGTACAGAAATAAACAGGAACAACAGCAAAATAGTGTTTTAACACTGATGTCTGTCTAGGAATTAAAAGTACTTAGCCAAACAAGTATTTAGATATTTCTTCATTAATGTCAACTCTTCAAAAATTCTACCTTTAATAAACTACTTGAGTAAATGGAGAGCAAATATATTCAAAAGTTTATTTATATATGGGCTTCCCTGGTGGCTTAGACAGTAAAGCGTCTGCCTGCAATGCGGGAGACCTGGGTTCAATTCCTGGGTTGGGATGATTCCCTGGAGAAGGAAATGGCAATCCACTCCAGCGCTCTTGCCTGGAAAATCCCATGGATGGAGGAGCCTGATAGGCTACAGTCCATGGGGTCGCAAAGAGTCGGATATACTAACAAGAAATCAGTTTTTTCACATTGGTTTTACCATTAAAAGAAACATCCTGGGATGATCCAGAGAGATGATGTGGGGTGGTAGGTGGGAGGGGGATTCAGGATTGGGAGCTCATATACACCCATGGTGGATTCATGTCAATGTATGGCAAAACCAATACGGTATTATAAAGTAAAATAAAGTAAAAATAAAAAAAATAAAAGAAACATCCTTAAAAATGTTTAACCAAGAATTACTATACCAACTATTAGCCAAAATATAATTTTAGATAATATGTATGGGAATTACAAAGCAAATCCAAATTCTTGTGTTAGTTATAGACATTATAAAAGATTTGTATGTGTATAAGTACTGACTTGATATTTGTGATTAGAAACACTTATTTACATTCTGAATAGAAAGTGAAAAATAGAAGGAAGAATGACATCAGCAAAATGACTGAGTAAGACATCCCTGGTGTGATCTGCCTCAATAACAGTGATTTTGCATCAGTCCACAGACAAAAGTGCCTTCGTGGGAGCTTTGGGATCTAGGCAGGAAATAGTGACATGGAATATATAGGAAATGCTTTTGAATCCTACCTATAAAACCTATTAGAACTAATAAGTGAATTCAGTAAAGTTACAGAATATAAAACCAACATTCAAAAATTAGTCACATTTCTATACACTAACAACAAAATATCTGAAAGAGTAACAAAGCAATCCCATTTATAATAACTTTAAAACAATAAAAATATTCAGGGATAAGTTTATTAAACAAGGTAGTGAAAGATCTGTATACTGAAAACTATAAGACACTGATGAAAGAGATAAAAGTCACAAATAAAGCAAAAATATCCCTGGATGAGGAAGAATTGACATCACTAAACATCCATACTATCCAGATCTGTCTAAAGTTTCAATGGTCAAAGAACACAAACTTCCAGTTAAAAGATGAATAATTTCTGTGAGCCAGCTATTGAGTATATGACTGTGGTTAACAATACTGTATTATACTCTTGGGGCCTCCCAGGTGGCTCAGTGGTAAAGAATCTGCCTGCCAATGCAGGAGACACAGATGTGATCCCTGGGTCAGAAAGATCTCCTGAAGAAGGAAATGGCAACCCACTCCAGTATTCTTGCCTGGAGAATTCCATGGACAGAGGAACCTGGCAGGCTACAGTCCAAGGGGTCACAAAAGAGTCAAACATGACTTAGCTTCTAAGCAACAACAAAAATTACATACTTGAAAGCTGCAGAGGAAGTAAATATTGAATGTTCACACTACAAAAAGTTAATTGTAATTATGTGAGGTGTTGGATATGTTAACTAACCTTATTATGGTAGTCATTTCACGATATATATGTCTCAACTCATTATATACCTTAAGCCTATACAATGTTATATGTCGATTATATCTCAATAAAGCTGGAAAAAGTAGCAGGAATAATTTTTTTAAGGCACAGATCAGATGTAGGATCTGGGGATCTATTCATGGCTGGGACACTTTGAGATCCCTCACTCTGCTTTGTTCTTTTTCTCCACTAAGAAGTTTGCTGGAGACTTTCCCCTAGCATTTTGAGATCACATAGTGTGACACAAGGGACTAAAATTAGAAAGTCAGATGGAATTATATTTATTTTTTTTTCTTATGGGTATTAAGGAGAATTGGTTCACCCAAAAAAGCAGACCAAAACTAATAAACTCAGACTCCACATGTCAGTTAACAGAAAATATGGTGGCTAAAAATGACAAACATATTTCTAACTAAAAAAATTAAGTCTGATAGGAGTAACTTGAGTGTCTAATGCATCATGTGACAGCGTTCACTGAAGCTAATCTTTAGAATCTCACAGAATTTTGGAAGCATTTCTCTGATGAGCATTAGTTGTGTTAGTTGAAGTGGAAACATTGTCTAATGGCAACCATCTCTTTTAACACCATAAACACAACCTAAAATGGCATGTTAGACCAATCCAGAAGCCAAGGAATGTAAAATCTAAGTTATTTCTATCTTTTGCCCACAAGCAACTTTTAAGAGCTGGCAGTTGGTGTTTCAAAGCCTTACTGGTTTTTTTGTTGTAGTTGTTTTGTTTTCTTTTCTGTATTGGTTAATTTTGAACACTGAGGCTATAATTTTATTTTACTATTAATAAGAAAAGTGATCTGACTTAAGGTTAAAGGGAATATCTTTTTTATTCTACTTTTACAATGCTTAACATGTCACAACTAGCAACAAGAACATCACATGTACTTTTCAATGGGCAGAATTTTTCAACCAAAGCAGAAATGGCAGAAGCGTTTCACCACAGATAATTCCCTAAGAAGAGGCTAAATTATAAGGAATCTTCATCTAAAATCACACTAGTGTTCTCAAACTATAGGAAACTTGCTAATAGTTATATTCACTAATTTTATCTCCTTTGGTTCATTAATTTTATGTTGTTGACTGTGAAAATGCCAGTGTGCTTCCAGCCTGAAGATGATAAGACTTGCTTTGCAAGGTTTTCATTATCACACTGGTCCAAATTAGATTAAACTACATTCGTGGCACATGAGCAAAACTAAGTAAATAAAGTTTGTGTTTTATGAATGAACTGAACGGGTGACCAATTAAAGAGAATAAAGCGCTAAAATGTCTTCTGTATGGAAATATGTTGCCCTGTTCGTAATGAAGCTGCAGTCAGGGGCAACAGGACTGATGTTTGATAACAATCCCATTCAGATCATGGCAGATTATCTGTAATAATATCCCATTTTATGCACCAAGAAGTAGGGTTAGGGCAAGTTAGAAAAATCATTAGTCAAGAGATATTTTGCTAAAGTTGGAGATCTTGGGGCACACAATATCATTTTCTTCATGTCCTTTTCAAGCCTGTGTCTGTCTATGGAGGAAAAATGTGTATCTTCCCCATAAGACAATGACAGAAATAGGCTGTGGATATGCGTCTATGTCCAGTCAGCAGCAATATGCATAATAATATGTGGCACAGCTTGTGTAATGAAGTTCCCAGCATGCAGTCTGGAAAGGTATCCTCCAGTGTGTAAGGGTGATTTATTTCCTCTGTCAAGAGGCAGGACAGCCAGGCCTTGTCCTTCCCTACTGTACCTGCAAAAATACTCTGTCATCTTGGGAAGTGGTAATGGGTTCCACGAAAGCTGTACAGGGGCATTGTTTTGAACCCTTCATTTAGTTGGGCTTTGTCCCATGCCTTTTAATTCTGTGACTGAAACATTAAAGGGGATTTCTTCAAAAACAATGCAATCTCTAGTGAAAAGGGCTACCATGTCATAGTATTGCCTTGCACGTGCCTTGCACGCAGTATATAGGATGATGAATAAAAACACTTTTGCTGTGGTAAAAGTATATAGAAAATGAGAGGAAACAGCTTTGTATATAATGTAACAACTTTCTCTGTAGTCAGGGTATAAGAAAAATAAGATTTGTGTTTGCTCCATTTGTCTAATGATACCTCTTTTTCCAAGTCAGAGCTTTATTTTTAAATAAATAAAACTAAGTAAATGAAATTTTTAAATGTAAACTAAATAATTCTTCTTTATCATCTCTAACTATACTAATCATTAAATAGTAAAACATGTTTTATTTTTCAGAAGATCAGAAAATCAAAAGAATAAAACTGAACAGCAAATATCCTAGTATTGGAATAAGTTATTTGTTACTAAGATTTTTAATACAAATGTTTTTGTAAATGCTTTATATTATGCATTTCCTCATCTAACTTTTATTTTTGAAATCATCATTAATCTCTTTTAGAAAATACATCTTTCATTATGTATTGCTAGCATTTCAAAAACATACATCTTGAAGTCTTAGAATTTCATTTGGGCAACTAACCAGTGGAAATGGATGTGATTTGTCTATAGATAAAATGCTTATCAGTGCTAAAAGGCTAACATAAGGGTAAACAATTTTTCAAAGACAGAAGAAAATACAAAATTTGTCTTAATGTTCAATTCAGATAATTCTGATGAAAAGTTACTTGAGACTTGAATTCTAATGTGTTTATCTTAGAGAAGCATGGTAGTTATTTGGGCAAATTCACTGAAGGAGCAGATCTTAGATGGCACGTGCTTGGGTTTAGACAGTTGCATCAGCAGCTCCACCACTTCCTATCTGCATAGCTGTAGACAAGTCACCTACGTCAGACTCTTTATCTGTAGCACTGGGGTAATAATTTTTCAGTTGTGATCATCCATGTTTTACCAAGTTAAATTAATTCTGTAGAAGTTTTGGCACAGCAACTGGTATTGAGTAAGTGTGTTTGGTATACATACTGCATTCAATAAGCATTTCTGTGTCACTTCAAATTCTGCTACACAGCATTTCTATACTTTCCACTTTGGCCACTAGAATGTTTTACTTTCTATGGATTCAGATTCTAAGCCCTAACTTCTGCAGAACTACCGTGGGGATCACTTTGATCTTTCTTTAATGTTCTTTCATGCATTTTAATCTAGTAGTATTTTATTCTATCTTCAACAATGACTTATTACTTAACATGTAGGGCTTGAAAGCAAACTGTTTCAAAGATTAAATCTGCTCCTTTCATTTGGACAGCTCTGCCATTGTCTTTGAATTGCATATTGTTGTTGTTGCTTAGTTGCTAAATCATGTCCTGCTCTTTGTGACCCTGTGGACAACGGCCTGTCCATGGGATTATCACCAGCAAGAATACTGGAATGGGTTGCCATTTCCTTCCAGGGGATCTTCCTGACCTAGGTAGCAAACCCATGTGCCCCGCACTGGCAGGATTCTCCACCATTGAACAACCAAGGGAGCCCTGAATTATATAGAGATAATATTTTTTTACAGCTCAACTGGAATTCCATCACCTCCACTAGCTTTGTTCGTAGTGATGCTTTCTAAGGCCCACTTGACTTCACATTCCAAGATGTCTGGCTCTAGATTAGTGATCACATCATCATGATTATCTGGGTCGTGAAGATCTTTTTTGTACAGTTCTTCCGTGTATTCTTGCCACCTCTTCTTAATATCTTCTGCTTCTGTTAGGTCCAGACCATTTCTGTCCTTTATCGAGCCCATCCTTGCATGAAACGTTCCCTTGGTATCTCTAATTTTCTTGAAGAGATCTCTAGTCTTTCCCATTCTGTTATTTTCCTCTATTTCTTTGCATTGATCCCTGAAGAAGGCTTTCTTATCTCTTCTTGCTATTCTTTGGAACTCTGCATTCAGGTGCTTATATCTTTCCTTTTCTCCTTTGCTTTTC
>SJYT01017748.1:67930-164893 GCA_006410635.1 Cephalophus harveyi
AGGATGAGATGGCTGGATGGCATCGCTGACTCGATGGATGTGAGTCTGAGTGAACTCCGAGAGATGGTAATGAACAGGGAGGCCTGGCGTGCTGCGATTCATGGGGTCGCAAAGAGTCGGACACAACTGAGCGACTGAACTGAACTGAATATTTTTTTACAGTAGTATTTTATGCCTATGCTTCTAAATAAGTTTAAATCTCAAGGGAGGATGAAGACCTAGGAAGAGCAGTGAGCTACATGTACTGAAATTTCTATTGGTGATAACAAGTGTTACTCTAAAACGAAAGAGCTGAAGCATAAAGCCAAGAGAGGTTTTCTTTACTCTTCAGAACCTACTTTGTCTTTCTCTATACCCTTATTTCTATTGGACTATTACCTTGGCTATGAGCTTTTCACACATTAGCTCATGTAATCGTTGCAGTAACCATGTGAGTATATGTTATTAATCCTACTTTAAAGGAAACCATGTTTTGAGAGGCTGGGTAACTTTCCCAAGGTCGCAGAGTGACTAGGCAAGAACCAGAACTCAAACTGAGTCTTGCCTTACTCCATGCCAATGCTCTCTACTCAGCTGTAAAACTTCCTTTTCTCTTCTTCCTTTTCCTCCTGTGACTCCTCCTCTTCTTCTCTCTCTCCTTCCTTCCCTCTCTCTCTCTCATCTTCTCCTTTAAGTAATCCTGATGTAGAATGGAAAATAAATCCATGAAAGTGAAAGTGAAGTCTCTCAGTCGTGTCCGACTCTTTGCAACCCCATGGACTGTAGCCTACCAGGCTCCTCCATCCATAGGATTTTCCAGGCAAGAATACTAGAGTGGGTTGTCATTTCCTCCTCCAGGGGAATAAATCCATACAGTGTTAAATAATCTCTGTATTCTATTTTCTAAAAAAAAATGTGTCACTATTTTATTTTGACTATTAGACCCATGCCTTTTCTCTACATCAGTGACCTTCAGTAGAAATAAGCTTCTATGACTTGGTGACTTCTATTCAACTTGGGGTCAAGTTATTCTCATATGGTGAACAGAGAGATTAAGATTTAGCATTAGTAGCAAAGACAATTCTGAGGTTAGGATCTAGAAGATCAGAATCAGATGTGTTGTCCAAAGTGAGATGCAAAATATCAATCAAGTTGTTATGTCAAAATCAGGGGCCTGGGAGGATAGAGTTAGGTTGCTACCTAGGTCAGGAAAATCAGGGTTTACGATCAAGAAGACAAAAGACAATACTGTGGATCAAGATCTCATTCAAAGGAATAGCAGGGGAGAGAGAACTCTTGGAAATTTTGTATAACTTCCCTGACCCTTAGTTTTCTCATCTAAAATATGGGTGTAACTCCTTGAGTTAAGGAGATTGGACATGCTGCATGAAATGGACCTAACGATTCCTGACATTGATGTAACACAATCAAAAGCCCTACAAGGGAAGAAAACCTTAGTGTTTTAAATTCTTGATTATGGCCTTGACTCATAGTTTAAGATTTTCTATAAAACAATGTTCCTCATATATCAAAGTGTTCTGCTCAACACAGGATAACACGGCCATTCATGTCTCAGTGCCTTCTATACGTGCATGGGTGTCTAGAATCCAAATGTCAGTATTCATTTACATAAATGAATTTAAAGTTTTTAAATGGGATATTTGTTGTTGTTTTTCAATTGCTAAGTCATGTCTGACTCTTTGCAATCTCATGGACTGTAGAATGCCAGGCTTCCTTATCCTTCACTATCTCCTGGAGTTTGCTCAGACTTATGTCTATTGAGTCGGTGATCCCATCCAAACAACTCATCCTCTGTCACTCCCTTCTCCTCTTGCCCTCAATCGTTCCCAGCAAGAGTCTTTTCCAGTGAGTTGGCTCTTTGTATCAGGTGACCAAAGTGTTGGAACTTCAGCTTCAGCAACAGTCCTTCCAATGAATATTTGGGATTGATTTCCTTTAGGATTGACTGGTTTGATATCCTTGCTGTCTAAGGGACTCTCAAGAGTCTTCTCTAGCACCACAGTTCAAAAGCATCATTTCTTTGGCACTCAGCATTCTTTATGGTCCAACTCTCACATTTGTACATGACTACCAGAAAAACCATACCTTTGATTAGATGGACCTTTGTCGGCAAAGTGATGTCTCTGCTTTTTATACACTGTCTAGGTTTGTCATAGCTTTTCTGCCAAGGAGCGAGTGTCTTTTAATTTCGTGGCTGCAGTCGCCATCTGCAGTGATTTTGGAGCCCCCCAGAAAACATAAAGTCTCTCACTGTTTCCACTTTTCCCACATTGATTTGTCATGAAGTGATGGGACCGGATGCTATAACCTTAGTTTTTTGAATATTGAGTTTTAAGCCAGCTTTTTCACTCTCCTCTTTCACGTTCATCAAGAAGCTCTTTAGTTCCTCTTCACTTTCTGTCCTTAGAATGGTATCATCTGTATATCTGAGGTTGTTGATATTTCTTCCAGCACTCTTGATTCCAGCTTGTGATTCATCCAGCCCAGTCATTTGCATTATGTACTCTGCATAAAAGTTAAATAAGCAGGGTGAGAGTTTATGGCCTTGCCGTACTCTTTTCGTAATTTTGAGCCAGTCCATTGTTCCATGTCCAGTTCTAACTGTTGATTCTTGTCCTGCATACAGGTTTCTCAGGAGGCAGGTAATGTGGTCTGGTATTCCCATCACTTAAAGAATTTTCCACAGTTTGTTTTCATCCACAGAGTCAAAGACTTTAGCATAGTCAATGAAGCAGAAGTTGATGTTTTCCTGGAATCCTCTTGCTTTTTCTATGATCTGACAGATCTGACAGTTGGCAATATGATCTCTGGTTCCTTTGCCTTTTCTAAATTCAACTTGTACCTCTGGAAGCTCTTGGTTCAAGTACTGCTGAAACATAGCTTAAAGAATTTTGAGCATTACCTTGCCAGTGGGAATTTAGCATAACACAAATACGGGGTCACATTTTTAATAGTGATAATGATACATGTTTTCATAAGTTTTAAATTCATAAAACTATTATTTAAATACTTTCTGTCTCTGAAATTAAGTAGTCTGAGCAAATCCTTGAGTGTAACAACTAAGTGGTGAGTGGTGTCATGACATAGTCACTTAATTTGTTAACTAACCAAACACCCGTAGGAACCTTGATGGTTAATCACAGTTCCAAAGTTATTGAATTTTGTCTTTCTATGCTATAAAATTTATCAAAGTATGACAATCAGTTTTGTAATATAATCTTTTCCAACATGCTGATATAAATTTCTTTATCTTTTTAAAATAACATTTTTGTCATGTTCCATATACATATACAATTATAAAGGGATTTTTTTAAACAACAAGCAAACTCCTCAAAATTATGAGCTTCTGAGAAAGAAATTTGAGTTAAAGATGTAGAAAAACCCCATGTAGTTGAGGATAGAATTGGAGGGTACATTTGGATTCTGTGCAGAAATACTCTGTTGACTTCCACTCCAAAGCAACAATGTGTTTCTAGTCTTCTGACGATACAGAGTTATCAGTTAGACTATAAAAGAAAAGTCACAATTGGTATTCTAAAATTTTCTATTAAATTTTTGAATAATGCACAGTGAAGCCGTATTTCATAACAGATGCCATCAGATTTGCTGATGATTCACTCAGGGGAATGCTTTAGGAAAACTAAAACCTCAACGGACTATGACTCTCTCTCTGTCTCTCTTTCTCTCTCTCTCTATCCTCCCACCCACCCATCCATCCATCCATCTGCATATATACCTCTCGGTTCTAATAAACCATCCAAACTGGCCATTTGCAGCTACTCACCACATTTGAGATGCTTATATTTGTGGCAGGGCTTAGAGACAGGAAAGTAATAAGGATACAGCTGATTGCTGTGGGATATTTATCCTAAACCACTGAAATGACACTATTTTGTGATTTTTTTGTGTTACTTTTTTAAATTGTGATTTCTGAGTATTCAAATAATAAAGAGCAGTTTTAGAAAATTCCTAATCATTTCTCTTCCCATTATATTTCCTACCATATTCACTAACTCAGGCCCTTTGCCCTACTATGCCATAGTTTTCCAGAGAATGCACATCCTTGGGGACTTCTGCCTTGTTAGCCATAATCCCTGTTAAATTCAATATTCTTTCTTTATCCCTGCTGCCTCCATCATTTACTGGAAAAGACTGCATTTCCACTTATATCTTAAGGAAACCATAGTTTCTGCATATCAAAGTAGGCTTGCTTATTCTGTTACCAAGCCAGGGAATGGCATAAGTAAAATTTGAGACAGAAAGAGCATCTCAGAGGCAGTTATATAAGATGACAATATATTGTTCAATTGGTTGAATATGATAATAAAGCAAGGCATAAATTTAGCTACATTACTTCAAAATATGTTTTGACCTTCTGTTTGTCCCTTTTAGTTTTTACTAGACAGTCAAATATTTTGGTGGAAGGTATCAATATATTTTCAATCTGGAACCCAAGTGGCTATCTTACATATATATATATATATATATATATATATTTATTTATTTATTTATTTATTTTAGCTCATGACTAACACAGTCTTTCCAGAAACCAAACAAAACTAAATCCCAACTGTATCAGGCTTATCTCATATTTCAAAAGATTCACAAAATTTAAGTGGGTGTTTAGCAGACAGAAAAACAAACAAAAATGTGAAAGAATCTCAATCTAAATAATGTTTGATTGAAATCATTGCTTGGACAGTTCTTATTTCTTAATGTCAGGACTCTTGTGCCAAAATGACAGAGCAGCCCTTTTGCTAAGAGCATGTGTTTCAGTGGAAGAATTTCTATTTTCTTACAGCCTGAATTCAATGCAGTCTGATCACCAAAGCAAGGTAATACCAGCCCAGCATGCATGTGACTTAAATATACAAGACTTGCATTTCAAGAACATTTAATATCCTCTTAGATGCCCTTAGGTAAAAGAGAGTCCCCCAATCCAGTCTTTTGTGCTTCTGCAATGATAGAAGAATTGAAAATTAAGATGATTCCTCTGACTATGGACTTTCAATCCCAGAGAGCTAGGTGAGGTGTGCAGTCTATTGACCCTTTTTCTCTATTTTTGCTCCTTGTACAAGGAGAGCCCAAAAGCAAAATCTGTGGAAAATAGCTAAGCGTTCATCCACTAGCTTTTTACCACTCAGGTACCACTAATACAAATTCAAAAAATGCTAATAAAGTCTGAAATTTCCCAGTAGGGGAGTAATGGAACACTTTTAAAAAAGGCACTTTCAGTTAATGACTAAGGCATTTTTTGCTAACAGCAATTTTGGCTTCTTATCCCAGGTGGAGAAAAATGCATTAAACAGGAGATTAAAATGTCCTTTCAACTGCTTGGTAATGCCAGCTGCTGCTGCAGGCTAAGGCATCCATGAAGTGGCATTTAGTTGATGGTGGTTCTGTTCCAGGGATGGAGCGAGTATGAAAATCCCTCTGGATGGGGGTCTCTTTAAATATGCTGTATACGCACAAATAGCAAGTGTAGGAGCTGGGCTAGGATGGTAAACTGTACAATCTGTTCATTGCATTTTGGTTGCTAATTAAGAGGTGACATACAGTATGAATGCACAGAACCTGTTGAAATTCTGTCAGGCTCTGTCTTTGCTTTCACATGTTTGAATGCTATTTAATAAGGCGTCTTAATTGAAAGCAGGGAAATATATAAAAGTAGAAGACAAATATGTTGGATTAGGATTCTGCGACAACGCGCGTGTGTATTCATGATTTCTAACCCCTCGGTGGAGACAGCTACGCTACTTCATAAGCACGATATGCAAATTCCGTGATTTTCTTCTTGCTGTGGGGGATAGAACCAGAGTGGAAAGTTGGAAACAGAACGTGCAAACACAAATGTGAACTTAACAGTGACTCTGACATAAAGGAAAAATGGTTTCTGTTGCCAAGAAATACCGTTTTTTATGAGAAGGGTTTAAGGAAAGAAGATGGAAAAAAAGGGAGGGCCCTGCTACTTAACAATGTATTGTGTGTGTGTATTTTTATAGTCAGAGGCTTATTTTCTCTCAGTCTCTCCTGAGTGTATGAAGCCAGATTAATACCAAACTGTATTTCCTGCAAATTGGCTTCATATCATAACGAAGAAAGGTAAAACTGGAACCAGAGCCAAAGCTATGGGTCTCTGTGAAGCTGGTAATGCTAGAAGCAGGAGCCCAGGGGAAGGTCAGCACGAGAAACTGATAATTCAATCTCTTTGTTTTAGCTTTATTGTTTGTGTATAGGGGTTAATTAACAAGTTAAAAGATGTGAAGCTTTCTGAATTTGCCTGGCTCACAGCACGTGCTCAGAGGTGTTCATTCCATCTTCCCCGTTGATTATTCTTCAATCCTGGGAAGTATCAATAGACTAGGAAAATCTGATTGTAGTGAGTTTTCTCCTTAGAATTCTCATTGCCCATGCTTCCCTTGAGCTAAAATTATTTGAATTTTTTTACTTACGGTAACAACTCTTCTACTTCTCTAAATGACAGGTAGAAGTTGGCCTTACTTAAGCAACTATATAGGGCTCCCACTTTAACAATCATCTAGCAATGCTTAAAAAGATACCTTTTGAGTTTGAAGGTAAATTTTCATTTCCACTTGTACTGTTCTCTCTCCATTCTGCTCATAGAGTTGAGTATGGCTTCCTCATTTGATACTCAAATCTGTTGACACTCCTCTTTAAATTTCAGCACTATCTAAGCCCTAAAGACATATGAACTACTGTGTGTGATCAGGAAGTTAATCTGGAACATTTGTCTTCACTGGAGCTCCATAAACCCTCTGTTTTGTAAACTGCATTCACAGTCCACTGAAACTCTGGAGTTAACAATAGGACACTGGAAACAGCCATTCATTATTATATAAATAACCAAGAAGTAACTTGAGTATATAGCTTCAGCAAATGTGTTATTCACTTTTTAAACAAGCATCGCAACTATAGTGATGAGAAGTAGTTGGGGAACTTCCCTGGTGGTCCAGTGGTTAAGAGTTCACCTTCCAATGTGTGGGATGCAGGTTCAGTCCCTGGTGGGAGAGCTACGATCCCACAGGCCTCATGGCCAAAAACCCAAAACATAAAACAGAAGCAATATTGAAACAAATTCAATGAAGACTTTAAAAATGGCCCACATCAAAAAATAAATTCTTTAAAAAGAAAAGAACTAATTGGCGTCTCATTGAGCATACCAGAGGCAAGGAAAACTGAATAGTAATTGCTAGCTATTTAGGTGACTCTAGAGAAAGGGAGGAAGGGATGGACAATGAGTCATGTTCACTTCTGAGATGAGATTCCATCTCTGAAGCAAGAATCCAGATACCTTTCTATTAAGGTATAATGTTTTTTAAAATACCAAATCTTCAAATTGTCAGAAATTCGATTGCAATGATTCTCCATAGTTTACATCACTGCCTTTTGTCAATACTGGACATAGAATTACTAAGAAATACTACGGCCAGGGCACTTCGAGGTGGGACTAAAATAAGGATGAGCTGAGACGGTCTCCCAGGCAGCCTTGAAATGAACGCATTAGCTTTCTAACCCTAGAGCAGAGCAGTTGTGCAGAAAGTTCTATACTGAGAGGCTCTGAAATTCTTTCACATATTAGTAAGACTGTAAATATTATTAGAGATTTCAGGCTCCTAATCACTAAGAAAATAAAACCATACCAATAACCTCAATTACAAGTCACTTTACCGTAAGAATTTAGTTTTCCTTGGTAAATGCCAGTTAAAAACATAGCAATTACATGTTCTTGCAGATTACTTGGTGACTCTATTTCTAAAGTTTTCATGACTTGCCCTCTGATTTTATAACCGAAATAATTTCTTTACCCTATAATTACTTGCTATGTAAATACCTGTCAATAAATGATTGACTCTGGCCATTTCCATTTAATTAAAAGGTCACATAAATACTTTTTTATTTAATGATAATATTTGTACCTGTGACCACAAAAGTAGCTTAGTATCCAAGACAAATTTATTTTTGCTGTGCACACTGAGATACACAATATGAATTTGATGTTGCAGGCATGTGGCATCAAATTCCTTATGTGGCAATTATAAGCGTTATGTCATTTGTAGATAACAATGTAATAAATGCACATAGAAATGTTACATAAAAGTATTACTCATGTATGTATAAATTTATTGAATTAGTATATAGATTAGGTAGTAATAATGACCAGGACAGAATCATTCCAGAGATTTTTCTCTTCACTTACAAAATGTAACTGAATAACTGAGTAACTATTCTCATAATTCTCCTTTGAGTACAGGAGAGAAAATAGGAACTAGACAGGGATAGGACTTATAATATCTAGCCCTATGTTCCTAGGCAGATCTGTGGGGACCAAAGGGTGAAATGGAGCAGAAAGGCAGAAGAGGTCAGATGGGTTATGTGACAGGAATAAAGAGCAGGCTAATTGAATTTGCAAATGATATGAAATTGGGAGTTGTTAAGAACACAGGGGAAGATATACGCTGTGAGCATTGCTAGATAAGTCTGAGTAAATTGATCTTCTGGAACTTTGAAAACATACCCTCTGCATACTTTGGCTCTATTTCTTCTTTGTCATAGGATTTATTAACTACTCTTCTAGAAATTCAGTTCAGTTCAGTCGCTCAGTTGTGTCCGACTCTTTGCGACCCCATGAATCTCAGCACGCCAGGCCTTCCTGTCCATCACCAACTCCAGGAGTTCACTCAGACTCACGTCCATCGAGTCCGTGATGCCATCCAGCCATCTCATCCTCAGTCATCCCCTTCTCCTCCTGCCTCCAATCCCTCCCAGCATCAGAGTCTTTTCCAATAAGTCAACCCTTCGCATGAGGTGGCCACAGTACTGGAGTTTCAGCTTCAGCATCATTCCCTCTAAAGAAATCCCAGGGCTGATCTCCTTCAGAATGGACTGGTTGGATCTCCTTGCAGTCCAGGGGACTCTCAAGAGTCTTGTCCAACACCACAGTTCAAAAGCATCAATTCTAGAAATTAACCAATGAGCATTCCATTGTCGGTTCAACGAATATGTACCCAAAATGTTCCTGTCCTTTTTCACTCCAAGGAAGGACACAGAGATGAAAGTAAATACAATCACTATTTTTCTAGCTTTCCTGTCTTAAAACCATACTTGCCCCAGAATGTTTTAGTTAAGTGTAGGATACATGACAATTTGAGTTTGGGAGGATGTTACCTGGTTTTGAAATTTCTTACAAAGATCACTTCAGAGTTTAATCTGAAGGAGAATACCACAGACACTTTTGCAAAACCATCCTTTATGTCAGCTAAATTAAAAAGACAGAAAACACTGCAGGTTTTGGTGAGTTGGTAGCTGGAAGCTCCCTCACTCCTGTTGCCATTTCTTTAGGATGGAGAAATACATTTACACTTCAAAGGATTTGGTCTCCTTTGCCATATCTGAAATGTCTCGTTCTTAATTGAATGTGGCATCATTTGTGAGTGATGCAGGGTGCCTGGCTGGCAGTCCTTTAAGGAGGAGCCTCTGCCCTTCAATGGCTGGTGAATGAGAGACGGCAAGAGCATGCTCCTTCACTCTCACCCTCATTAACCTTCTCTTGGTTCACCTCTTTCCCATGCAGCTCTAGTAGCTCTCAAAAATAAAAAAAAAAAAAAGTAAGAAATACTCTGGGAATGAATATAGACCTCATAATATGATATGAAGAAATGTAGGTCATGAAAATTTCAAGCCTGATAGAAATAGTTAATGCTCATTTATGCAATGACCTATGTTGTGTAATTTATTTATAACTTCTAAATGTTATAACATTCTTTTAAAACTTATCTCCTGTCAGTTTTCTTACAGTGCCCCAGGGAAAATTTTAAACTTGAAAGTTCCAACATTTCGGATTTATCAAAGTGAAAGAATTTCTCAGATTCTCTTTTCACTCGGTTTCATGGATTTTTTACATTGGAGAGTTAATATAGCTTAAAAAAAATCTCTCTGTTAAAAAAAAAATTACCTCTAGGCTGAGACCATATTTGGAGAGCTTCTGCTCTGAAGCAGTTTTGAGGTTATTTACATAAGAGAAGGAAACTGGAATTATAACTGAAGTTATTTAAATGACAAAATTCACTAAACTTGATGCTATGATAATGTCTGATGAATATACACATTTTCTAAAGAAAATCAGATAAAATCTTATTCGGTTAAAGCTCTATCTAGTTTATAGTGAAAAAGCCTTGTTTTAAAGTGTTATTTTTAAAGCATTTTACAGACTGTGAACTCAACCATTTTTTAAAGGAAGATGTTTATTCTTAATAACAGTAACTTATAGAATTGGTTAAAAAGGGTAAACTATTTCATAGCCACCTTGCCACTATTGCAGCATTCAGAGCCCAAAATAGAAAATAGTACTGAAAGATCACATCCCAGGACTTAGAAAAAAAAATACTCTACATAGGGAATCACCTGTTTGTGGGTTTAACATATCCTTTTGACAAATCTATACATGGCTTAGAGCTATAAATTCTTTCAACAGCAGGCCTAACTAAGCACCTTGAAACCTAGAAATTTAGCCAGTGCTTTAAGTATGATTAACACTCAGAGTGTAGCAAATCATGCTGTCATGCTTTCTTGTGCACCCATATATCTGGGGGTCTAAATTACCACTCACTGATTACTATTTAATTAAAGAAGAAAAGTACAGGTAAATTGTTCCTGTCACCATATAGTCTATGGACATGTTCAGTGACTGTCACTCAGTTAAAATAGTCCCAGAGTGATTAGGTACCTGCAGGTTATACAGAGTATATAATTTCTTTCAAAAACAAAGCAAGCCTTTTTCCGGGGATGGTATTATATTTGTTGTGCATCTCTTTCTGTGTATAGTTGTGTGACTTGGTTACTTTGAGACAAGAGTTTGTTGTGAAAATTACACTATGCATCAGTGTTAGCCCACCTACATTTCATGGCATGGGCTATTTTTCTTATCGTTCATATTCATATTTAAGATTTTTAAACATGTAAAAATGTATCTTGAAGTACAGGCTAGGTTTCTAATGATGAAGAACATGTTTTCTCCTAAAGTGTTGGTTCGTGGCACTCTCTTATCCTCTGCCCCCAAGCACCTCCTCCACTCCTCTATCTCACTGACAGGCTTTGCCTTCAGAGTTCATGTAAGTGTTCTAGCATGCTGCCCTTGGACTTGATCAACATGGCTCTGGACCCTAGGATTTGGAAGTATGCACTCTGACCCTTTCTCCACTGTCTCTCTCCTAAGGTAGACAGAATCCACTGGGTTGGGCCAGGGGACAAACACAGTTGGGATTCATAATCCTCCAGTTAGATGACATCTCAGGACCATGGGACCCTGTAGTGTCCTGCACAAATATACTTGAGAAGTCTCCCCGGGCATGTGCTAAGGATCTTCTAGGTCCCTTCTCCTCAGGGCACGAGTGTGCTTTTCCCAAAGGGAGAAGGAGATGGAGGTTTTGTCAAGTGAGCATGAAGATGATGATCCCTGGGGCAGAAAGAAAAGTGGTAGGTAATTGCCTAGAGGCCCACAGAACTCATGTCTGGCCCATAAAAGGAGTGGACCTGGTCTCACTGATTGAAAAAGTCTTTCCTAACTTCCATGATAAGGTCAAATACCTCTATTATTTTTATAAGCCTTGAGATCATTTTGTAGTAATCCATAGACACTTGGTATTTTACACTTCTTTATGTGACTATGTACTTAATGCCTGCCTTGCTACAAGTCTGTGGCTTCAATTAAGCCAGAATGGGCTTGATTATGGTCACTATTGTTTCCTCCTTCTAAATACTTTGGCAGGCTCATAGTATATCCCTAACAATATTTGAAATGAATAAATGCAAACTTGCCAACTTTGTAACATTCTTCTGAAAACTAGAAGACCAGTGACCTTATTGTGTACATGAGGCTTGATAACGTGTTTGGCAGATATTTAGGAAAGGTGTGTTAGTTAAGGTTTGAGTGAACATGATCTGGTGTGCATATATGTGCTATCAATTATTAGTCAACTATTTTGGTTTGACTGCCCTGCGTGGGTTGTGAGATCTTAGTTCCCCAATCCCAGCCCTCAGGAGTGAAAACCTGGAGTCCTCACCACTGGTTGTTTTGTTTAGTCATTAAGTCACACCCATTATGCCCAGCTCTCTGTGACCCCATGAACGGTAGCCTGCTAGGCTCCTCTGTCCATGGGATTGCCCAGGCAAGAATACTGGAGTGGGTTGCCATTTCCTTCTCCAGGAGATTTTCCCCATCCAAGGATCAAACCCATGTCCTCTGCATTGGCAGGTGAATTCTTAACTGCTGAGCTACCAGGGAAGCCCCCAAACCTAACCACTAGACCACCAGGGAATTCCCCTGAAAGACTATTTTACTCTGCCCTCCTGATATATCAGTATATTTAACAGAGATGTCCAGGAAGATTAATTGGCTTTAGGCATAAATGGATCTAGGAGCTCAAATGACAACATTAAGTAATCTTTTTCCATTTCTAGACAGTGTGTTGACTTTGTTCTCTAGTGCTCTTTTCCCCCAGCAATTACACTAAAAATTCCAGGCCTGACTCTCACAGGCCTAGCCTGGGTCACATGTGCAACCCTGAATTATACAGGTCAAGTCATGTTAGAAAAGGTATTAAAAATAAGGATAAAGTATGTTCCTTTAAAGAAAATTAATGTCTTTACCATAATAAAGATGTCGAACAGGTAACACCACAGAGACTCACCTACTTTAATCATCCGTAGACTCTACAAAAAAGAGATGCTTGATTTAAAGTGACTTGATTTAATGACCAGCAGTAAGTTGCTGCTATGTCATCAATTTATCACACATAGAAAGAAAAAGAGAAGTAGGCATCCTTGCCTTTTAAACCTGCTTCCTGCAGGAGTCTGCTCAAGGATCACCAGACTCTGCTCCCAGAGGAACCCGCCTTCTCTTCCTCTGGAGGAATTAGGAGGGAGAGAGGCTACTAGATCCAAGTTACAAACCAGCCACACTCTCAGGTCTTCTGTTGTTGACCAAAAGCTAGAATCAGGGAAAGGAATGAGCTTACCAGAGCAGAAAGAAAGGATCAGAAAGGAGAATGAGGGTTACAGTAGATTCTACAGATTATAAAGTCTGTGAGACCAACAAACCATGTATGCAGATGATTTCTAAAGATGAATCCACAGAATCATCTGAATAAGTATTATCTCCCCAGGGGACTGCTCTGAAAAGTAAAACTAATGTTCACTATATCTGTCAATAGGAAAGTGGTTGAGAGTACAGGTTTTAGAGTCCAGTTCTCTGAGTTTANGTGAGACCAACAAACCATGTATGCAGATGATTTCTAAAGATGAATCCACAGAATCATCTGAATAAGTATTATCTCCCCAGGGGACTGCACTGAAAAGTAAAACTAATGTTCACTATATCTGTCAATAGGAAAGTGGTTGAGAGTACAGGTTTTAGAGTCCAGTTCTCTGAGTTTAAATCAAGGCAGTGACATGTACTAGCCTTGGATTGTGGTCGACTTACTCATTTCTGTATCCTTCACAGTCTTCATCTGCTAAATGGGAATATTAGCAGACTCCACTTAAATTGTTATGTGAAATAAATGAGTTTAAAGTAAACTGAAACAAATAAAGACTTAAACTACACCCAGGCAAGAGTACTGGAGTGGGGTGCCATTGCCTTCTCTGATACTGGCACATAGTACTTATTTAAAAGTTGATGCAAATACTAGAATGCATTTGTAAACAATAGTTTACATATATTAAGAACTAAATGATCAAAATGGGTCTATTTTTAGGCATATCTCATTAAAAAAAAATAAACCCTCTAAAAGTACTAATAAAAGCAAGGGAAAGAAAAAGGAATGGTACTGCCTAAACTCAATATTATGGGATTTTGTAAGTTAAACATGGAATATGACCTTAAAAGGGAGCTAGATTGGTACCTTTAGGACACAGACTAGCTCTGTGTGTATAAAAGTTTAACCAAGATTCAGTCCACAGTTTGAAACTCTTGGACACTGTGAAATAGCAAAGTAATGAGGAGTCAAAAGATGAAAATGTCAGTGCCAATAAGAATTGATTCATGAGCTTAAAGGCTGTATGAATTGTGTAACAATTAGTGTGCAGGAGGCAGCCACAGTACTGATGATGTCAGCTGCAGGAAATAGGGTAGATTTCTAACTGGGAACAGCAAAATGACCAAGGATATTCACTCATTCTAATATTTGTATGCATTAATTAATCAATAATTAAATGCATAGTTATTAAATATTTAATATGTATGTATGGATGTGAAAGTTGGACTGTGAAGAAAGCTGAGCGCCAAAGAATTGATGCTTTTGTACTGTGGTGTTGGAGAAGACTCTTGAGAGTCCCTTGGACTGCAAGGAGATCCAACCAGTTCATTCTAAAGGAGATCAGTCCTGGGTGTTCTTTGGAAGGACTGATACTAAAGCTGAAACTCTAATACTTTGGCCACCTTATGTGAAGAGTTGACTCATTGGAAAAGACTCTGATGCTGGGAGGGACTGGGGGCAGGAGGAGAAGGGGATGACAGAGGATGAGATGGCTGGATGCCATCACCGACTTGATGGACATGAGTTTGGGTGAACTCCAGGAGTTGATGATGGACAGCGAGGTCTGGCGTGCTGCAATTCATGAGGTTGCAAAGAGTCGGACACGACTGAGCGACTGAACTGAACTGAACTGACTAAATATTTAAAATAATATACCAGTGCTGGAAATGTATATGTATACGTGCATCAAACAAGAATATTTGCCATAAAGTAAGAAATACAGCCACAAAACAATATTATTTGAATAATTTTCTGAAATATTCACCTAGTGATCCTAGATTTTCTCTAAAAACATCCCTTCCAAAATGCACAGAAACCTCTTCAAATTTCCTGTATTCTTCCCAATTATATGATCCTAACTGAGATAATCATATAATTTTTGGATTAGAAATTAAGAGATTGGTCTTCCTAGGTGGCACAAGTGATAAAAAACCTCCCTGCCAATTCAGGAGATAAGAGACACGGGTTCGATCTCAGAGTCGGGAAGATCCCCTGGAGGAGGGGATGGCAACTCACACCAGTATTCTTGCCTAGAGCATCCCATAGACAGAGAAGCCTGGCAGGATACAGTCCGTGGGATCACAGAGTCGGACACAACTGAAGCGACTTAGCATGAATGCACTGAAGAATGTATAGACATGCTCTATTACTGAATAATATTAAATATATACAAAACTTCATGTCACAAGTCATTACAGTTTCATATTATAACTGTTCCTATGAAATCAGGGCCCTATTCAGAAGAATGACCTTTTATTATACCTATCATGCCAGTGTCATTGCAGGTCACCAGGCTCCATTAAAATTCACCTGTCCCTATGCATGTTCATGAAAAAGCTGATGAGTTTCCAGGAAATTTGTGCATTACTAGGGGACTTACATCGGAGAAGGCAATGGCACCCCACTCCAGTACTCTTGCCTGGAAAATCCCATGGGTGGAGGAGCCCGGTGGGCTGCAGTCCATTGGGTTGCAAAGAGTCGGATACGACTGAGTGACTTCACTTTCACTTTTCACTTTCATGCATTGGAGAAGGAAATGGCAACCCACTCCAGTGTTCTTGCTGGAGAATCCCAGGGACGGTGGAGCCTAGTGGGCTGCTGTCTATGGGGTTGCACAGAGTCAGACACGACTGAACGACTTAGCAGCAGCAGCAGCAGGGGACTTACGTGGTCTGACATCAAGTTTCTGCTGTTGCAGTTTAGTTTGTGGATCATCCTCCTATCTTCCAGTGGTGATATCATCCATGTTTTGTCATTACCATACCCACAAATGCCACCGAGCATCTTTGTGGGGATTACTGCCTTTGCTAAAGTTTTGAAGAGTTGTTAGAAGTGTCTTAAGGTTTTGTCTTTTACAAGAAAGAGAAAGTCACCCCCCGACAAGTGTCTGAAATCTCGGGTTCAGAAAAGAGCATCCTGTGATTCAGTTCAGTTCAGTCGCTGAGTCCTGTCTGACTGTTTGAGACCGCATGAACTGCAGCATGCCGGGCTTCCCTGTCCATCACCAACTCGAAGAACTTGCTCAAATTCATGTCCATGAAGGGAGTAATGCCACCCAACTATTTCACCCTCTGTAGTCCCCTTATCCTCCTGCTTTCAATCTTTCCCAGCATCAGGATCTTTTCCAGTGAGTCAGTTCTTTGTATCAGGTGGCCAAAGTATTGGAGTTTCAGCTTCAACATCAGTCCTTCCAATGTATATTCAGGACTGATTTCCTGTAGCATGAACTGGTTGGATCTCTTTGCAGTCCAAGGGATTCTCAAGAGTCTTCTCCAACACCACAGTTCAAATGCATCAGTTCTTCGGTCCTCAGCTTTCTTTACAGTCCAACTCTCACATCCCTACATGACTACTGGAAAAGCCATAGCTTTGACTAGACAGACCTTTGTTAGCAAAGTAATGTCTCTGCTTTTTAATATGCTGTCGAGGTTGGGCATAGCTTTTCTTCCAAGAAGCAAGAGTCTTTTATTTTCATGGTTGGGGTCACCATCTGCAGTGATTTTGGAGCCAAAAAAAATATAGACTGTCACTGTTTCCATTGTTTCCCCATCTATTTGCCATGAAGTGATGGGAGGGGATGCCATGATCTTCATTTTTTGAATGTTGAGTTTTAAGCCAGATTTTTCACTCTCCTCTTTCACTTTTATCAAGATATTCCTTAGTTCTTCATTTTCTATCATAAGGGTGGTGTCATCTGCATATCTGAGGTTATTGACATTTCTCCTGGCAGTCTTGAATCTGGCTTGTGCTTCACCCAGCCCAGCATTTAACATGAAATGCATATAAGTTAAATAAGCAGGGTGACAATATACAGCCTTGACATAGTCCTTTCTCAATCTGGAACCAGTCTGTTGTTTCTTGTCCACTTCTAACTATTGCTTCTTGACCTGCATACAGATGTCTCAGGAGGCAGGTAAGGTGGTCTGGTATTCCCATCTCTTGAAGAATTTTCCACAATTTGTTGTGATCTACACAGTCAAAAGCTTTAGCATAATCAATAAAGCAGAAGTAGATGTTTTTCTAGAACTCTCTTGCTTTTTCGATGATCCAGTGTTTGTTGGCAATTTGATTTCTGGTTTCTCTGCCTTTTTAAAATCCAGCTTGAACATCTGGAAGTTCATGGTTCACGTACTGTTGAAGCCTGGCTTGGAGAATTTTGAGCATTACTTTGCTAGCCTATGAGATGAGTACTTTGTATGATAGTTTGAACATTCTTTGGCATTGCCTTTCTTTGTGATTGGAATGAAAACTGACCTTTTCCAGTCCTGTGGCCACTGCTGAGTTTCCAAATTTGCTGGTATATTGAGTGTAGTACTTGAACAGCATCATCTTTTAGGATTTGAAATAGTTCAACTGGAATTCCATCACCTCCACTTGCTTTGTTTATAGTGAGATTGGGGGCAGGAGGAGAAGGGGATGACAGAGGATGAGATGGCTGGATGCCATCACCGACTCAATGGACATGAGTCTGGGTGAACTCTGGGAGTTGGTGATGGACAGGGAGGCCTGGCGCGCTGCAATTCATGGGGTCTCAAGGAGTCAGACACAAGTGAGCGACTGAACTGAACTGAACTGACTAAATATTTAAAATAATATACAAGAGCTGGAAATGTATATGTATACGTGCATCAAACAAGAATGCCATAAAGTAAGAAATACAGCCACAAAACAATATTACTTGAACAATTTTCTGAAATATTCACCTAGTGATCCTAGATTTTCTCTAAAAACATCCCTCCCAAAATGCATAGAAACCTCTTCAAATTTCTTGTATCCTTCCCAATTATATGATCCTAACTGAGATAATCATATAATTTTTGGATTAGAATTTAAGAGATTGGTCTTCCTAGGTGACACAAGTGATAAAGAACCTGCCTGCCAATGCAGGAGATAAGAGACATGGGTTTGATCTCAGAGTCGGGAAGATCCCCTGGAGGAGGGCATGGCAACTCATGTCAGTATTCTTGCCTGGAGAATCCAATATGGATTAGAATTTAAGAGATTGGTCTTCCTAGGTGACACAAGTGATAAAGAACCTGCCTGCCAATGCAGGAGATAAGAGACATGGGTTTGATCTCAGAGTCGGGAAGATCCCCTGGAGGAGGGCATGGCAACTCATGTCAGTATTCTTGCCTGGAGAATCCAATAGACAGAGAAGCCTGGCAGGCTATAGTCCATGGGATCACAGAGTCAGACACAACTGAAGCAACTTAGCATGAATGCACTGAAGAATGTATAAACATGCTCTATTACTGAATAATATTAAATATATACAAAACGTCATGTCACAAGTCATTACAGTTTCATATTATAACTGTTCCTATGAAATCAGGCCCCTACTCAGAAGAATGACCTTTTATTATACCTATCATGCCAGTGTCATTGCAGGTCACCAGGCTCCATTAAAATTCACCTGTCCAAAATAGATGGGGAAACAGTGGAAACAGTGGCTGACTTTATTTTGGGGGGCTCCAAAATCACTGCAGATGGTGATTGCAGCCATGAAATTAAAAGATGCTTACTCCTTGGAAGGAAAGTTATGACCAACCTAGATAGCATTTTCAAAAGCAGAGACAATAGTTTCTCCACAAAGGTCCGTCTAGTCAAGGCAATGGTTTTTCCTGTGGTCATGTATGGATGTGAAGAAGGCTGAGAGCCGAAGAATTGATGCTTTTGAACTGTGGTGTTGGAGAAGACTCTTGAGAGTCCCTTGGACTGCAAGGAGATCCAACCAGTCCATTCTGAAGGAGATCAGCCCTGGGTGTTCTTTGGAAGGACTGATGTTGAAGCTGAAACTCCAGTACTTTGGCCTCCTCATGCGAAGATCTGACTCATTGGAAAAGACCCTAATACTGGGAAGATTGAAGGCAGGAGGAGAAGGGGAAGACAGAGGATGAGATGGTTAGATGGTATCACTGACTCAATGGACGTGACTGGGTAAACTCCGGGAGTTGGTGATGGACAGGTAGGCCTGGCATGCTGAGGTTCATGGGGTCACAAAGAGTTGGACACAACTGAGCGACTGAACTGAACTGAACTTTTCTCAGCTATTTGTAAGGCTTCTTCAGACAACCATTTTGCCTTTTTGCACTCCCTTTTCTTGGGGATCGTGTTGATTCCTGTCTCCTGTACAATGTCACAAACCTCCATCCATAGTTCATCAGGGACTCTATCACATCTAATTCCTTTGAATCTATTTCTTACTTCCACTGTATAATTGTAAGGGATTTGATTTAGGTTATACCTGAATGGTCTAGTAGTTTTCCTACTTCCTTCAATTTAAGTCTGAATATGGCAGTACAGAGTTCATATCTGAGCCACTGTCGGCTCCAGATCTTGTTTTTGCTGACTGTACAAAACTTCTCCATCTTTGGCTGCAAAGAATATAATCAGTCTGATTTTGGTATTGACCATCTCTTGATGTTCATGTGTAGAGTCTTCTCTTGTGATTGGAAGGTGGCTAAAATAACAAAATATGTGTCTCCAGCCTGAGTGGCAGAAGAAATCAAGGGAGAAAATTATTAGAAATGGTTGCTGAGTGGGCATGCCAACTGATGTTCCCTAAATACAGATATGACTACCTCCTCACAGATCCTAGGATGTTGAGTTGCTATGATTCCCAGTTTTACAGAGAAAGAAATTGAGACTCAGGTAGGTTAGTTGAAGCTAAAACGAAGAAGACAAGTTCATTCTCAAGCCATTCTTGCCCTGTCCCTGGTCCACATTCTAACAACTAGCTGTCATTTAAAGAACCTGCCTGCCAATGCAGGAGATGCAAGAGACACAAGTTCGATCCCTGGGTTGAGAAGATCCCCTGGAGGAGGAAATGGCAACCCACTCTAGTATTCTTACCTGGGAAATCCTGTGGACAGAGAGCCTGGTGGGCTACAGGCCATGGGTTTGCAAAGAATTTGACACAACTGAGCACACACACACACAAACACACACAAACACACACACACACACAAATAACAGGAAAAGAATCTTACTCATGGTGATGTGCAAACAGATTTTCACAGCTGACCTAGTTTTCCTAAACCACTATCAGTGCTCCAAATAAATATTATGAAACTAAAAGGCATTGGCATCTGACGTCTGATCTTCTGTAGGAATAACCACCTACTCTTGCAAAGATAAGAGTTTTCTAAAGCAAGGTTAAAAGGTCAAAGCTCTTTGTCCTTCATGTAATACTTACTGAGCACTTGAAATGTTCTTATACAGTACCAGATATTGAGGTGGAAGCATAAAAGACAAGTCTGTTCTTCAGGAACATGTAGTCTAGTGGGAGACGCAGGAAAGTAAGCAGGCGATTACATGGCAGTGTGGTACATGTCCCCAGTTTTCCTGGAGCCTGTTATTTGTCTCCTTTTCAGCATTATTTCATACAAATTTGAAACTACTCTTTTCTTCCCGTTCTCTATTTTATTTTTCAATCTCATTTCCTAGAATGTATAAGAATACATTTTATTTATGCTTTTCTCTAGTAGGCAACTTCTAAACAATGACTTTATCTCATCCTACTGTACATGTTTACTGTGTATTTTTAAAGCGTGTGTAAGCTGCTTCTCAAATAGCTTTTAGGGATCCCCACCTTGGGGTATTCATGGTCTGTGTCGTCACTCCCCTCTTGTGTGGACTGGACCTAGTGTCTTGCTTACAGCAAATGGAATGTGGCAAAGGTGATGGAATGTTCCTTCTGAGACTGGGTTATACATGAATGCACATCCACCTTCTCTCTGTCTTGTCTCTATGGTTCCCCTGGCGAAGTAAATGGCCATGTTAAAAGCTACTTCATGGAGTGACAGGTGTGTAAGACACTGAGGGCAACTTTCAGCCAACAGTCAGCAAGAAACCAGGGCACCCTGTCCCAGTAGAACAGAAGCAGCTGAATCCTCCCAACACCCATGACCCAGAGAAGCTGTGAGATAATAAATGTTGTTGTTCTGAGCCACTATCTTTTGGGATTATTTGTTAAACAGCAATGGATAATACAGCTTGGAACAGACTGGATTTATCATACTGATACACAGACTTAATGACTATCTGCCCTCATTTTTTCCAAAGATCTTCCTAACTTGTAACATGTCCTCCAATGTTACAAGTTTCATTTCTCTTTTGTCTTTCTAAATTGCTACACTTCTTGGTGAGCAGGTCCAACTTCTTATAGGAAGCTAGATTTTGACCTCCAGTCCAATAAAATGGAGTAGCTTACAAGTAAGACCATGAAAGTTTTCTTAACTAGAGGGTAGAGTTTCAGAGTCTTGGAAGATAATATATTAGCAAAGCTCCAGGCTTGCTGGCTCTGAGTCTCACTCACCTCGCCACCTGCACAAGCTCCCACCTTCATCTCCCTCTTCTTGCTGCCCCTCAGGTCCATCTCCCCACAGCAAGTCAGAAGGATCTTTCTGAAATGCAAATCTTCCCCTCACAATGCTCTACCCCTGTCTCTTATACACATCTAGATGTGTATAAGAGACAGGACTAGCTCTGTGTGTATAAAAGTTTAACCAAGATTCAGTCCACAGTTTGAAACTCTTGGACACTGTGAAATAGCAAAGTAATGAGGAGTCAAAAGATGAAAATGTCAGTGCCAATAAGAATTGATTCATGAGCTTAAAGGCTGTATGAATTGTGTAACAATTAGTGTGCAGGAGGCAGCCACAGTACTGATGATGTCAGCTGCAGGAAATAGGGTAGATTTCTAACTGGGAACAGCAAAAACACACACTTAAAATACTTCCAGACCTTCTCATTGATTTCAGGTAAATGAGAAAAGCCCTCTTCAGGGCCTACCAGGCCCCGCAAGGTTGAGTCAGCACTTGCCTCCCCACGCTCTTGTTTCATATTCTCCTCACTCTTAGCTGTCAGGCCACTACAGGCCCTCATCTCGGCTCCCTTTCTGCCATAACATATTTCCATACCCTCTTTCCTCTCCTAGGAATACGGGTAAATACTGCAGATAAGAAAGGGATGCTCATCTTTCAGATCACAGCTCATCACGCAGATCTTACTTGTCTCCCAAGTATTCTGTGATCTCCTTTATGTTCACACATCACCATAAAACCCTTCAGAACCCAGATCCCACTTCCAATATTCAGCTCTTTGGATGAGATTTTTCCAGATCATAAGCTCCCTCCTGGCAGGTACCACATAACTTTTGTCTCAACAATGTATAATGAGGCCTGGCAATAATAGATATATGATAAATATATATGAATAAATGAATGAAATAGCGCTAAACTCTTATCCTTAGTAGCAATGTTGTTATTACTCTTCAACTTCAGTAGAGTATTAATTTTATGTTTCATTTAATATCACCATAGTGCAGAGAAAGAGATTAGAAAAAAAGGGAAATAGTTTTAGAAAGTCATCATGTATGTGCATTAAGTATGTTTTCCTCAACCTATGTACTGGATATTAGTCCCCCTTTGACACTGTAGGATGTTTTCCACATGCTAAAGTATGAATCTAGGGTTAATATACAGTATGTTAAATATCTGATTTCTTTTGACCAAATTTGATGAAGAATTAGATGAATCCAGTCAAACATTAAATTAGTCACTTGGTTGGTAATTGGTTTTTACTTTGTCAAAGTAGATTTATTGTGCAGCATAAAATTGAAGAAGCACTGCCACCCCTTGAAACACAAAAGGCCCACTCAAAAAGCATCTATTAATACCTGAGCTTGCTTGGTTGTTGTTTTCTTCCTCTCTTGACCACATTTGTCCTTGACAATATTAGTTTTCATTAGAGTCAGGCTGATAGTTTTCTTTAATCTTTGTTCCACTGATGAATATCTCCTTAAAACTAGTTTTTAAAATAATGCTCAAAGCTTTCAAAATATTGAGTTCTTCAAATTTAATTTTCCTCATTTTATTTCTTATTTATATTCCATAAATAAGTATATATATTTCCAATTGAAACAGACCTTGAAACATAACGTGTCTTTATATAGCTATGATCCACCCACTCAGAAGAAAACAATTCATGAACATGGAGTTTAAAATATATCATAAAATTCACGCTTCATACTGTGCCAATTTAACACAAACATGCCACATCCCTTGCATTAATAACTATAGATGATGACTGATAGAAGTTCATAAGATTGCAACTGAAAATCCATTTATAGATCAGAAAATAATCTGAGTAATGAAATTTAGATATACAGAAGAACCAAATCTTTTATTCACAGATGACCAGACTCTCTAATGCCATATATGATTCATTACAATGAGGCATTAAGCAGTTATGCAGCTTTACTATTTCATATCCTAAAAAGAGGATCAGAATATCCTTTTTAAATATAGTTTTTTTTTTTCTTCAAAAGTTCATTAAAACAAAAAGTTGGGTGATATTTGTGGGATGAGAAAGTGAATTTGTTTAATTCTGACTGCTTACAAAATGTCTCGTATTGGTCACTGGCAATTCGTTGGATTATTCAAGCAGAATTAAAAAAAAACACCTTGATATTTTGAAAACAATGCTAAAATTATATGACTCTAAAACAAAATCACTTTGTAGATTGTGAAATCTAGTAATGCTACTCACTCATCAACTCTAAAAGAAGAGTTTACCTGTAGAAAAATAATGAGCATTCTTAATAGGTGCTATTATATGATCTATTACATAGCAACAAAAATACTACAAGAAACCAAATTAGTTTTTATTCTCAACTTATCTGAGTGATTTCCCAATCTGTCACTAAATCCTATTTTGAAGAGTCCATCAGTTTTTAAGCTTGTCCCAAAGTTGATGCAAGGAACACAACTGTTTATTTTAACCTTGCATATCTTATATCAGGGAAGTACAATTGTGGAATATTATTAAAATACTAGTGCTGGACAGATAGACTAAAATATCATTCAAAAGTTATCCATAATCTGAGATAGCACTAAATTATCGCACAGACAACTGAAACGCTGTGCCTTCTAGATAGAAGACCATCAGGGTAAAAGGTTGCTCTCCCTCTGCTTGGCAAGTTATCTGTAAAAAAAATAAAGCTCACCTCTGCTCCCTCTATATTCTGTATTGCCCTGCAACAGCAGAGAATGTTTTGCAATTTTTTCCTTCTAATGCGTTATCAGAAGGTTTCTTTGGAAAATAAAATGCCTGATTCTTTAAAAAAATAAATAAATAAAGGGCTATCTATATAAAAGAAAAATCATCTGTGAAGCTTTTCTTCAGGAGATCATCTTTGTTCCAGTGCACCCCATTCCAGCTAGAATTTGGAGAGTCCAGGTGACACAGTGGGAAAATATCTGAACTGCAGCTCAGGAAATAAGTCGCAAATTGGAAAAAATTCTGGAAGATTACATAATAGGTGACCATTTTCTGCTAGAGTGTTTTTTTATTGATTCATTTTAAATGGTACATTATTCAAGCAGAAATATTCACAAGAATTTAAGATCCTACAAAAATTAACTAACATCCTTGTTTATTGATACTATTGTTTGTTATATCTTTTTTGTTTGTTTTTTTTTCCTTAACAGGGCCCAAATTTTATTATAAGTAAGAAATAATTTATGCTTTTATACTTATTGTAAGATAATAAGTAAATTGATTACTTGTTCACAAAAAGTTTTTCCTATACTTCCTATACAAACTGCTTATCTAAATTTGACTACTTCCCTTCAGGAAACTGACTGGATTTACTCACAATGGATGTGAGTAGATGTGAGTAAATCTGATGCATGTGTAGCATCACATTTAGTGGTCAAAGACAGAAAATCAAAGAGACATGCTCATTTTCCTTGACAGGGCCCAAATTTTATTATAAGTAAGAATTTATGCTTTTATACTTATTGTAAGATAATAAGTAAATTGATTATTTGTTCACAAAAAGTTTTTCCTATACTTCCTATACAAACTGCTTATCTAAATTTAACTACTTCCCTTCAGGAAACTGACTGGATTTACTCACAATGGATGTGAGTAGATGTGAGTAAATCTGATGTATGTGTAGCATCACATTTAGTGGTCAAAGACAGAAAATCAAAGAGACATGTTCCATTGGCTTTCAGGTCAAGCCCTCCAGCCCATGCTTGTTCTTTTTTGCCAACTCAAGGCAAACCAACCTGGAGAACTTGGGGTCTGGATATTGAAGAATACACGGGCAAAAGGCAGAAGCAGTTTGGTTTCCTGAATCACACGTGCCGGAAAACTGCCCATGGATATAAACATTTTTGGAATTTTCCTGAGCAAGAGTTAACTTTATTAAGTCAGTGGGATTTTAATCCAGGAGCTGTATTTTAGTTTTCAGATCAATAATTTAGTTGAAATATGTAGCAGTAATTTTGTATTAGTTTCTGCTGCTGTATAACAAATTACCACAAACCTAGCACCTCCAAGCAGCACAACTTTATTACCTCCAGGTTCCTGTGGGTCAGAAGGCTAAGAACTATACTTAGGGTCTCACCAGCCTGAAATCAAGGTATCAACAGGACTGCAAATTCTTCTGAGGTTCTGAGTTCTCTTACAAGTCCATTTAGGTCATTGGCAGAATGCAGTCTTTTGCACTGTAGGATTGAGGTCTCTATTTTCTCAATGGCTATTGGCCTGGGGTCACGTTTAACTCCTGGAGGTCTGGAGCATAGGCCCTCTCACAACATGGCACTTTCAGTCTTCTTTGAAGCCAACAGAAGCATGTCTCTGATTTTCTCTGTCTTTGACCACTAAATCCTCTTTTAAGAGATTACTTATTTGCATCAGGCCCACCAAGATTATCTTCCTTTTGATTAGCTCAAAATCAGCTGATAAGAGATCTTAATTATATCAGCAAAATTCTATCCCCTTTGCCTTATAAGGTCACAGAATCATAGGAGTGATAGCCCAGCATAGTTACAAGTCCCCCCCACACTAATGGAGAAGGGCATGTGCAAGGGCAGAGTCATTGAAAGTAAAAGTGAAAGTATAGTCACTCAGTGGTGTCCGACTCTTTGTGACCCCATCAACTGTAGCCTACCAGGCTCCTCCATCCTTGGGGCTTTCCAGGCAAGAGTACTGGAGGGGGTTGCCATTAGGACCCTTTTAAAATCCTTCTTACAAGGTAGCTCATTTTGTTTTTATTTGCCTTTCCTTATGACTAATGATAGTGAACATCTTTTGATACACTTATTTGCCAACTTTATATCTTCTTTAGTGAAGTGTCTGTTGAAATATTTTATCCATTTTTATTGTTTTTTTTTTTAAATAATTGAGTTTGAAGAGCTTTTATACACTCTAGATGAAAGTCCTTTAGAAGATGTGTTTTGTAAATATATTCTCCCACCTGTGCTTTGTCTTTTCATTCTCTAAACATTATTTTTTGAAGAATGAAATTTTTTTGTTTTAATAAAGTCTATTTTATCATCTTTGTTTCTTTTATGATTCATGCTTTCAGTGTTATACTTAAGAAACATTTGCCTAACTCAAGTTCACAAAGATCTTCTCCTATGCTTTATGTAGAATTTTTGCAGCTTTAGGTTTTGCATTTAGGTCTATGATTAATTTTTGTTACTTTTGTTTAGGGTACAAGGTATGCTGCTGCTGCTGCTGCTAAGTCACTTCAGTCGTGTCCGACTCTGTGCGACCCCATAGACAGCAGCCCACCAGGCTCCCCTGTCCCTGGGATTCTCCAGGCAAGGACACTGAAGTGGGTTGCCATTTCCTTCTCCAATGCAGGAAAGTGAAAAGTGAACTTGAGTTTAATTATTTTGGTCATGAATGTCCAATATTTCTAACACCTCTTGGTGAAAAGACCATCCATTTCCCACAGCTTTTGCAACTTTGCCCCATATCAATTCACCACACAAGTGTTTGTCTATTTCTAGACTCTCTTCTTCACAATTGATTTATGTTTCTATTCTTTCTTCAATATAATACTATTTTTATACTGTGGTTTAAAAGTAAAAGTAACTCCTAAAGTCAGATATTATGAGCTGTCCAACTTCATGCTTTTTTTTCATACTTAATGATCTTTTAACATTAAGCATAATGCTATCTGTAAATTGTATTTTTTTAGATGCCCTTTAATAGATTGAAAAAGTTCCCCTCTATTCCTAACTTGCTGAAAAACTTTATTATGAAGAGCTATTGTATTTTTGTCAAAGAATTTTTCTGCATTGATTGAGGTGATCATAAGTTTATTTTTCTCATTTTTACTCTGTTAATTGCTTTATCATGATCCAGCAACATTTTTATATATTGCTGGATTAAACTGTTTACATATTTTTGCACGTATGTTCCTGCTGTTGCTGCTGCTAAGTCGCTTCAGTCATGTCCGGCTCTGTGCGACCTCAGAGACTATTAAACTGGAGACTTGTTTTCTTGCACCAGCACGATTTGATTTTGGTTTCAGCCTAAAGCCAGTTTCATAAAACATTTCATAAAAATGTTGGGAAATATTCACTTCTCATCTACTTTATAGAAAATT
Source organism: Cephalophus harveyi (assembly GCA_006410635.1). NCBI lineage: Eukaryota > Metazoa > Chordata > Mammalia > Artiodactyla > Bovidae > Cephalophus > Cephalophus harveyi. The sequence goes on from SJYT01017748.1 coordinate 95,396, forward strand.
TTGCATTGAATTGGCATTATTTTTTCCTTAAATGTTTGGTAGAAATTGCCAGTGAAGCCATCTAGCGAACGAACCTATCTAGGGTTTTCTTTGTTGGCAGGTTTTGAACTACAAATTCAATTGCTTTGGTAAATTTAAGACTATTTCGATTATCTGTTTTCTTAGGTGAGCTTAGGTTTTCTGCATATTTCAGGGAATTTATCCATTTCATTTGATATCAATATTTATGGGCATAAACTTGTTCATGAAATTCCTTTATTATTATTTTAGTAGCTGTGGGTTCATTAGTGATCTCATTTCTTCCATACCTGATAAAGCTAAGTATGCCGTCTCTCTTTTTTCCTGCCAAGTTTAACCAGAGATTTGTCCATTTTATTATTTTTTTAAAGAATCAACTTTTGGTTTTGATGATTTTAATGACCTCTATTGCTTTTTTGTTTTCAATGCCTTTGTTTTATGTCCTTAGGTTTATTATTTACTTATTTCTGTTTCATTTTGTTTTCATTTACTTTTCTTTTTCTGATTAAGTTAGTCGCTCAGTTGTGTCCAATTCTTTGTAACCTAATGGGCTGTACCTGCCAGGCTCCTCTGTCCATGGGATTTCCCAGGCAAGAATACTAGAGTAGGTAGCCAGTCCCTTCTCCAGGGGATCTTCTCGGCCCAGGGATAGAGTGCCAGTATCCTGCATCACATGCAGATTCTTCACTGTCTAAACCACCAGGGAACCCCATAGTAACATATAAACTTTGATTTCAGATAATACCATTTATCTTCCTTGAAGTACTGAGTTAGCTACATTCTAAGAATTTTGATATGTGGTGCTTTTATTTCTATTTAGTTCAGAGTATTTTCTAAATTTCCTTGAACCTTCCTCTTTAGCCCATGAGGAATATAGATCTGTGTTGTTTAATTTCCAAATATGTATTTTCCATACTTACTTTTCATATTAATTACTTGTAAAATCATAGTTGAAGTCAATACTTTACAGCATACTTTCTTCAGAAAATGGATCAGTTTGCATCATCAATGACTATAATCTTCTTTTCATATGTCCTGTCAAGGAAAGGTTGTACATTAAATCAAGCTGGACATTATTAAAGTTAGAATCTATTCAGGACTTATTAATTCTAGATACTATTGTAAACACTTTCATTTGGGACATTTTTCATCTTTTTAACAAGCTTAGGAGAAAGTTAATATAATTCAATATCACAGATCAATTAACCGAGGCACAGAGAAATTAAATTCTCCAAGTTCACATAACCTGTAAGTGGTGGATTCAGAATAGGAACCTAGTTAAAAGCCCACATTTGAGACTCTAAACTCTTTAGGATACCAAATTAGGGAGGGCTTATGTTTATAAATAAAAGGAAAAGAGATTTAATGAGTGTGAATTTTATATAGTATTAGGTTCATTATACATGGAGATATATTAATCAATTTAAATTATATATTATTATAAAAGCAAATACCCTTATTGATCACTTATATCTGATAACTGTGTGAGTGTGGGCCTGTGTGTGTCCTCGGGCATGCTCTCAGTCATGTCCAACTCTTTGTGACCCCATGGACTGTAGCCTGCCAGGCTCCTCTGTATCTGATAAGTATATAGTTCTTAATTAAATAACCATGTTGCTGAAATGATATTTGCAAGTAAATCTTTCATTGACTAAATAAAAATTGAAAGTTATTCACTATAGTAGTCTCTAGAGAAGGCTTCTACGTGTTTTTATCAATAAATAAAAGTGTCTTATTCAATTATAACTTGTCAACAAATATAATTATAAATTTCTGAGATCCTAGCAGTGTCAAAATGTTTCTGGAGTTACATATTTTTATAACTCCAGCAGGTCTCCAAGCCTAATCTCATCTTGAAGCCAGAAAATATACTGAAGTCTTTGTGGTTAGCTTGATTTGCAGACTCTTTGGCCCATTGCAAATTTTGTAACCAGCAGCAAATCTCATGGCTCCTTTCTAGGGCCAAACCTCATTCTGGCATGCTACCACAGTTCAGTCATTTCTTTGAGAAATTGTGTTCTACTGTTCAATCAACTAATTTTAAAATGAATGCTGGTAATACAGCTAGGAATAAAGGGAGAACATTCCATATTAACTTACATTGCATAACTGTACATTAGCTACTCCTGTGTTAAGTCTCATGTGTCTCTCTTGAGGTGCATTTTTTATATTAGGATGTTTTCTTCTTAAAATCAAGAGCTAAAATTTGTCATATTTTTTCCTTTCTTCTTTTCAACCAATATGTATTTAAATACTTAAGACAGACACTTTGTTGTAGAAGATTTTGCACATCCTGGGCATGATCAGAAAGAAAATGTAAACCATTTTTCTGCTGATTTTTCAGGATCAGATTTTTTTCTATTATCCTGATAAAACTAGAGAATTTGCAAGTCTCTAGACATGAAATAAGTAAGCAAGCATAGTGTCGAGATGCCATATTCATGAAATACAAATAAATTGATTTATTAGCAAATTTAGTTAATATCAACCATAAACACAAATATTAGGTCATGTGTGTTATAGCACTATATTGCTTTTCATTATTTTATATACATCTTTGTTTGATTTTGGGCTTCCCTGGTGGCTCAGCTGGTAAAGAACCCACCTGCAATGTGGGAGACCTGAGTTCAATCCCTGGGTTGGGAAGATCCCCTGAAGAAGGGCATGGCAACCCACTCTAGTAATCTTGCCTGGAGAATCCCCATGGACAGAGGAGCCTAGTGGGCTATATATAGTCCATGGGGTCACAAAGCTTTTAATGAGTTCACACATCCTTTAGCATACCAATATGTCATCTATCATTTCTGTGTAAGCATTTGCTATGTTGTTGGCACTGCTGTCATTTATAAAGAACACACAAAGCTTAGTGAATGTCCTATAATTTACCTTTCTTATTGTTTATACATTTCATTATCTATATTTGCATAGGAAGCTATTCCCCGAAAATAGTAGCTCAAAAGGCAGTTATTTTCTTTAATCCTGATTTTGTGAGTTAAAAATTGAAACAGGGACAACTTATTTCTGCTCTACAGTGTCTGGGGCCTTCATCTGTGTCGTCTGAAGGTGTCTAGTGAGCCATTCTGTGGTAACTTTGTTGTATGAGTCCAATCCACACCTTACCTGATAATTGACAAATCCTTACCAGGTAGATTAGCGATAAAGAATCTGCCTGCAATTCAGGAGATACAGGAGACACAAGTTCAATCCCTGGGTCAGGAAGATCCCCTGGAGAAGGAAATGGCAACCCACTCTAGTATTATTGCCTGGGAAATCCCAAGGACAGAGGAGTCTGGCATGCTGCAGCTCATGGAGTCACAAGGAGTCAGACACGATTGAGCAGACATGCACCTTACCAGGCAGATCATTATCCTACAGGGGTGAACCAATGTTTACCTTCCATTCCTGAGATGCCACAGCTACCCCTGCCACTTCAGGGCTTAGCAAAATGCCTCATCTATTAACATGGTATCCACACAATGTTGCTTTAGACCAAATAACTTATTTTTTATGATCAAGGAGGTATTACAGCAGGCACAAGCATATGATATTTTATTGGCCTTGATGATGCTGTGAAAGTGCTGCACTCAATATGCCAGCAAATCTGGAAAACTCAGCAGTGGCCACAGGACTGGAAAAGGTCAGTTTTCATCCCAATCCCAAAGAAAGGCAATGCCAATTAATGTTCAAACTACCGCACAACTGAACGCATTTCACAGGCTAACAAACTAATGCTCAAAATTCTCCAAGCCAGGCTTCAACAGTGTGTGAACCTTGAACTTCCAGGTATTCAAGCTGGATTTAGAAAAGGCAGAGGAACCAGAGATCAAATTGCCAACATCCGTTGGATCATTGAAAAAACAAGAGAGTTACAGAAAAACATCTACTTTTGCTTTATTGACTCTGTCAAAGTCTTTGACTGTGTGGATCACAACAAATTGTGGAAAATTCTTCAAGAAATGGGAATACCAGGCCACCTTACCTGCTTCCTGAGAAATCTGTATGCAGGTCAAGAAGCAACAGCTAGAACTGGACATGAAGCAGCAGAATGGTTCCAAATCAGGAAAGGAGTACGTCAAGGCTGTATATTGTCACCCTGCTTATTTAACTTATATGCAGAGTACATCATGAGAAACCCTGGGCTGGAAGAAGCACAAGCTGGAATCAAGATTGCCAGGAGAAATATCAATAACCTCAGATATGCAGATGACACCACCCTTATGGCAGAAAGTGAAGAGGAGCTAAAAAGCCTCTTGATGAAAATGAAAGAGGAGAGCGAAAAAGTTGGCTTAAAGCTCAACATTCAGAAGACGAAGATCATGGCATCTGGTCCCATCACTTCATGGCAAATATATGGGGAAACAGTGGAAACAGTGGCTGACTTTATTTTTCTGGGCTCCAAGATTGCTGCAGAATGTGATTGCAGCCATGAAATTAAAAGACACTTACTCCTTGGAAGGAAAGTTATGACCAACCTAGACAGCATATTAAAAAGCAGAGACATTACTTCATCAACAAAGGTCTAGTCAAGGCTATGGTTTTTCCAGTGGTCATGTATGGTTGTGAGAGTTGGACTATAAAGAAAGCTCAGTGCCAAAGAATTGATGTTTTTGAACTGTGGTGTTGGAGAACACTCTTGAGAGTCCCTTGGACTGCAAGGGGATTCATCCAGTCCATCCTAAAGGAGATCAGTCCTGGGTGTTCATTGGAAGGATTGATGCTGAAGTTGAAACTGCAATATTTTGGCCACCTGATGCGAAGAGCTAACTCGTTGGAAAAGACCGTGATCCTGGGAAAGATTGAGGGCAGGAGGAGAAGGGGGCAACAGAGGATGTGATGGTTGGAAGGCATCACCGACTCGATGGACATGGATTTGGGTGAATTCTGGAAGTTGGTGATGGACAGGGAGTCCTGGCATGCTGTGGTTAATGGGGTCTCAAAGAGTCAGACACCACTGAGCAATGTACCTGAACTGAACTGAACTGAAAGATCCTGGCATCTGGTCCCATCCCTTCATGGCAAATAGATGAGGAAGCAATGGAAACAGAGTTTATTTTGGGGGACTCCAAAGTCACTGCAGATAGTGACTGCAGCCATGAAATTAAAAGATGCTTGCTCTTTGGAAGAAAAGCTATGACCAACTTGGGCAGCATATTAAAAACCAGAGATATTACTTGACAAACAAAGGTCCATCTAGTCAAGGCTATGGTTTTTCCAGTCATGTATGGATGTGAGAGTTGGACCATAAAGAAATCTGAGTACCAAAGAATTGATGCTTTTGAACTGTGGTGTTGGAGAAGACTCTTGAGAGTCCCTTGGACTGCAAGGAGATCCAACCAGTCCATCCTAAAGGAAATCAGTCCTGAATATTCATTGGAAGGACTGATGCTGAAACCGAAACTAATACTTTGGCCACCTGATGTGAGGAACTGACTCATTGGAAAAGACACTGATGCTGGGAAAGATTGAAGGCAGGAGGAGAAGGGGACAACAAAGGGTGAGATGGTTGGATGGCATCACAGACTCAATGGACATCAGTTTGAGTAAGCTCTGGGAGTTGGTGATGGATATGGAAGCCTGGCGTGCTGCAGTCCATGGGGTCACAAAGAATCAGACATGCCTGTTGACTGAACTGAACTAACATGTATTCCTCACCCATAAAACAGCTGAAAAAAAATCAGAAAATGCTTATCTAAGTTATCAGCTCTGGAAACTGTCCTCTGTCCTCCATGATTTGATATATTTACAAAACTAATGGTCATCAAGTACTGTGTACTTAATATTATAATATTTGGGGTTTGGGAAAAGGAGCTGATGTATTACTAGACCCTTTCATCATCATACCTTGTGGCTCAGTTGTGAAATTGTTGAATCTCTTCTCCATGGTCCTGCAGTCTGCCAGATGTGAGATTTAATTTTTTGTATGTGTGTGGCAGGGAGTTCTTTTTGCCAGGGCAACGCTTCAAGTTCCACTAACTCATAGCTCTGACCACTGTATCATACTATACTCCCATACCCACATGTCATGGGGTTAACTTCTCTGATTCTACCGTCAGTGACATTCATTTTTTCCTCTAATTTTTTGGAAATGTTCTGGTAAAATTTCTTCGATTAAGTGGAAAATTAGATACTACAAAAGACAAGTAAGAACTATATATGGCAAAGGAGAAAACGGAAAAGAATGCTTTTTGTATTTTCTTCCATTTAACCTGTGACCATCAAGGCTTTTGACAGAAAACTGCATCTAGTCTTTGAGAAAAACTGATCTAGTTTAGAATCCCATTAGGAATATGCTAGAGTGCCTGTTTCACTGTACCCTTGCCACCAGGGAGTATGAAAAAAAAGCTTGGTGGACAAAAATACGATTGCCTTAATCGAAAACATTTTCTTACTAACATGATTGGACATTTTTCATATGTTTAGTGGACATTTATAAAGCTCCTTTTATGAATGAATGTAATGTAATGTGCCCAATCTTTTTTATCAGGACATTCTAAGACATCTTTGACATGCTGTAAGAACTGGCTTAGAGAAGTACTTTGCTTACCACTCAAAGAATGAAACATACACACACACACACGCACATGAACACACATACACATTTGCAGACGGTTAGGAGTTCTGAAATATTACATATCCTATCTACACTTCATCTCTCATAAACAGTAGCTAAGTGTTTTAAAAGATTATTACTTAATGTTATAATTGCCTGATGAAAAACAGAGGAACAGAAAATACATACTCTTTAAATAAAAGTAAAAAAATAAAATAAAATGAGGAAGGTCTACACAACGTATTAGTTAAAGGCACATAACATAAAGTTAAAGACACATAACATAAAATCAGAAGTTCTTGGTCTCTGAGCCACACCATAGAGGTACATGAGACACCTTAGGAAGTTGAAATAGAATATTATGTGCTATTTTATATTTCCTATTTGTGAGTGACCTAAATACAGCCCTTCCCAAGTGACCTGAGAGAGAAAGCTCCCAAGAGTTGGGAAAGCTACGAACAGGCAACAGCTGAGTTGCAAGAGAGTCACAGCAATAGGTCTCAAAAGCCTTACCCTGGGAGGGCCAGCCTGATGGCGGGGGCAAAGACTGTGAATGCAGCCTGGGTCTTACTGTACCTGGGAACACATCGTGAATCTAAACAACGCTCTTCTGGCCCTGACTTCCTTGTAATGTGCCTCCATGCCTCCAGGTTATCAGTCCTTAGAAACCTGGAGCCACGGGATGACATTTAACTCTGAACTCTCTTCTTTGTATTCAGCACAACAAGAGCTAATAAAGTACAGAACCTAGGATAATAATTGCAAGAATATTAAGTTAGCACTCGCGGTTTCCAACAGAAGCTAGTGAAGTTACCAAAGAACAAGAATTCACATTTGATCATAAGCTAATTGAAGAATCCTTCCTGACTTTGTAAAGCAACCAAAAGTAATAAAAGATGAGGGATTTAAACAGAAAGCAAAGTTGAGGAATTTATTAGTTGGTAAAATAAAATATCATAATTATTTTTTCCCTTTCCTCCAACTCCAGGAGCATGGTATTGGCACAAGTACTGTAGTGTTTCCCTTATTCTGCCGTATATTACATGGCGATTACTTTTTTACTAGGCTGTGCGTTTGTGGGAATTAGGTCTAGGATGCACAAGACATTCACCTTCATAGCCACTGTTGCATTTTGAATATGTCCTGATCAGGGCTGAATAGATAAATACCATATTCGCTAATGACTATAACATTTAAAAACGTTAAGCAACGGATTGCTTTTATATTTTTTCCAACTTTACCTCTATGTTTGTGTAAAGTACTTCATAAATTTTAAGAAGCTGTAAATACTTTGGGAATCACCATTTTTACTTTTTCATTTGCAGGGTAATTTGTTAAACCATCAGAATATAAGAACCTGAATATAAAATGGGCTTGACCTGTCTTCTATTGTGAAAAAGTGAGAATGTAATCAAACATATATGCTAATGTATACAGTCCAACATTATTTTTGTCTGAAATATTTCATTATAGACATAACTTCAAAAGAAATCTGAATATACCATTTTCAAGTCACTTTTTATTTTAACACATATAAAAAATTTAGCTGCAGTCTTTGTACTATTCTGGATGATAAAGGAAGAAGGCATTTGAAGTTTGAATTAGGGAGTAAAGTTTTCATGGCACTAATTATAAAGTAGATTGTTATTTGATTTTAATTCTGAAGCATGTGTTACCTGTTGCTCTTTTAATGTTTGTGTCTTGGAAATACTTTGAGGAGGGTGAATACACCAAATTGTAAAGGAAAAAAGCACCAGTCCTAGCTATTTTATCGATGTGTATTAACACTAAATTTTTTCTTTTTCTTTTTTTAAAAAAATTATCACCCTGTCAAAATTAAATATGCAATTCACAGGAAATTTAAAGACTAGTTAAAATATTTCAATATAGTTAAAATCTTTTTGAATTTCCAGATGCATTATTTCTTCAGTAAATGTTATAAAATGCAAAATTAATTAAAATCTTTGTATTATACACTATCTACTCATTTTGGATCTGCCATCCTAATAGTAATTAATGTTTGATACTTGTTAACATTAGTTAGTTTGTTAACTAATGTTAACATAGTTAACATTAGCTACTTTGTTAACAAGACCTTTTCTTTATTTTAAATTCTCTAACAGGATTTTTTCCCTAATTCAAGCAGAATATCTGATTTTTTTGCCTGTGACTTACATCTTTTTGTTCTACTTGTGTCTGTGTTTGAAGTTAAATGTCTATACCACATTACCTATATCTAAATGGTCTGATGGAAGTGAAATAGGACTTTATAACTTCAAAGAACAGTAAAAGAGAAGGGTAAAGAACAGGGTAACAGAAATTCAGAAGGAAACAGATTGTTCTCCCTGAGGGAAAAGTGAAAAAAAATTTGCAAAAGAACTGGTCTCTTTTTTTAATCTCTGGGATGAAAACGGTAACCATAGAAATAACAATAAAACTTAGGCTTCCTTGTCAAAGAATATATCTTGCTGAATGACAGTCCTCGATACTATTTTTAAATCTTTGCCCTTACAGCCTTTCCCAATATTTTAGAATCTCTTTCTAGAATGCACCTGTGCCATTCATGGACCAGCAACTTGGCCTGAAAATTGAAGCAGGCTTAAGAAAATTGGGCAGAGATATCACACAAACCATAACCGTCAGTTTTCTATGAAGGATGGGAGAGACGAAGAAAGGATTGTCTCCGATCTCTACCAGTTATATTCTTTCAGTTAATAAGGCATAAAAACTCCTTGACTAATTTAAGAGGAAACTTGGTGGAAGAACAGAAAAATAGCTTATGGAATTTAAGAAGATAACTAAGTATCCCATATTTGAAAGAAGGAACTGAAGTACAGCAGCAGATGTTTGTAAGTTTTTTCTTTCTAAGAATGCTATTCTGATTGAGAATTTACTCCAGTGACTCTTGGTCTTGGGGATTTTATCTACCAAACGTCCTCAGTCTTCTGTAACCAAGCACAAGTTCAGGAAGGATGAATAAAACCAGTTAGAAGAACTGCCCCAATCCACTCCAGCCCCTGCCTCCTACTTGGGAGACAGCTCCGCAGGGCCATCATTTGAAAAGACACCACCCGGATAACCACACAATGAGGGTCAACATTCAAAACTACCATGCTCAGATCATAAATTGCTAAATAGACTTCAAAACTACCATGCTCAGATCATAAATTGCTAAATAGACTTCAGTATAACAAAACCAGTGACCCCACTGCTAAAGAAATCCATTCAGTTATCCTCTCATTAATTTATTTACACATCAATTAAGCATTTATTATAAAAGAGAAGTTAGGCTATATAATTAGGATGTAAAAATGACAGAGATACAACATAGGTTTTAAGAGTTTATAGTTTACCGAAAAGAACAAAACATGCATGTATGAAAAATAAACATAATTTCTTCAATGATAAGGACAATAAAAGATGCTAAGCAGTGAATTTAATTTTGAGGAGAACAGAATGCATTTTATGTATTCATATTCTCCTAAATTCAGTGCGACCAGGACTCTCCCAGGATCCATATTTAAAGCAAGCAAGGCAGATCCTGTCTCTTGCATCTGTGTCTGTGTTCATATGCTCTGGGTTTCCTGCCTCTCTCTGTTGCACTCATATCACTTTTATTTTTGAATGAAAGGCCTTGTTTTTTTGGTTGGATTTCAGTGTCCTCACAAAGACTCCATATTGTGTCCACCTGCATATTATTAGTGCCTGAAATTTCCCTATTGTTGAGTTGTACCTGCTGTCCTCAAGAAAAGAATAGAAAGGAACGCTACAGTCATGACAGGGATTTTTTTTTTTTTTTTTTAAGTTTTGCCCAGGGATTTACATGGATAAGAAAAAGTAGTATGAAAAGGAAGTTTTTAATCTCCTTCTATGTCCAGAACAATGCCAGAACAATGCCGGCATGAGGTCCTTACAGGGGTTAAGAGATATAAAAACTGAATGGCTTTTCTCATAAATATGATGCTTTGATTTTTTAAAGGTTGTTGGGCCTGTTTCCAGCTTCTGCAGTTAGAAATATGAATGTCATATAGCAGGTTTGCATTTACTGCAATCATTTAATTCTATTTAAAGAGAGCTGTTCCATATATGTGAAATCCATGCAATGAAGTAGTTTCCTATTCAAACAGATGTATATGTTCTTATTCAGTGCAAATTTTGTTTCTACAAGACAATGTCTCTGTATAATAAGAAGCATGTATTTTTACTTAAAAATTTGATGTTACATAAAATGATCTGATGGCAAGATACTTAACCTACCCTGATTGGAAAAGAACAGATGTGCATGCTAAGTCACTTCAGCCATGTCCAACTCTTTGTGACCCATTGGACTACAGCCCGGCTCCTCTGTCCAGGAATTAAATGGGATTCTCCAGGCAAGAATACTGGGTGCCCTCCTCCACTAGGTCTTCCCAACCCAAAGATCGAACCTGTGTCCTTTATGTCTGCTGCATTTGCAGGTATATTCTTTATCACTATTGCCAAACAGCTACCTCTAGACAAAGTATATGTAAATGATAAATAGACATAAGAGTTTTTATGAAAAGAGTTGAAGATTGGTATATTCAATTTTACAGTCAGCCCTCTGTGTCAGTGGGTTCAGTTCAGTGTCTGTGGGTTCAACCAGTAATGGATTGAAAATATTTTAAAAAATTCTAGAAATTTCCAAGAAGCAAATCTTGAATTTGCAGCATGCCAGCAACTATTTACATAGCATTTACATTATATTTACAACTACTTACATAGTATTAACATTGTACTAGGTATTACAAGTAAACTAGAGATGATGTAAAGTGTACAGGAATGGGTATATTTGGTTATTTGTAGATAGCAGACCATTTTATTATAAGAGGATTTTGGTATCCACTAGGAATCCTGGAATAATCCCTCTTAGATCCTGAGGAACAATCATATGTATTATGCAATGATCACCCTGCTAAGTCTAATTAATCTCTATCTCCACACATAATGGCAAACTTTTTTCTTGTGATGAGAACTTATAAGATCTATTAGCAACTTTTAAATATATACTATATACTATTAACTACAGTCACCATGTTCTATGTTATGTCCTCTTGACATATATTTTATGTTTGTATTTTGACCATCTTCACCCCTGCTTTCTTTGTCTTTAATTTTAATCATCATGAATTTTGAGCTTAATTTTAATCATTATCTTTAATTTTGAGCGAACATCCATGAATAAATATAATGGGTAATTATGTAAGGGAAGACAGTACAATGTAAAGATGCAGAGCTTGGATCCTGAAGTCAGACTGAAGATCACTGCTTAATTTCTCAGTGTCTTATTTTCCTCACCTATAAATAAGAATTATAGTAGCACCCACTTCCTACAGCCCTTGTGGACATTAAATGGAATAATACACATAAAGTGCTGAAGACAATACCTGTCATATTAAAAGCAATCACAAAAGTTAGCTATGAATATTATTTTCCACAGGCAATCAGAATAATTTTTAAAAGGATTAATTTTTTCATTGACATAAGCCTAGTTGTCACCATTTTAAACTCTTTAGTATACATTCACTTATTCATTTAGCAAATGTTTTTCTCTAGTACAGATTCCCAGGTGTCTCAGTTGGCAAAGAATCCACCTGTAATACAAGGACTCAGGAGATGCAGGTTCGATCCCTGGCTCTGGAAGATCCTCTGGAGAATGGCATGGCAACCCATTCCAGTATGGGGAATCACATGGACAAGGGAGCCTGGGGGGCTACAGTCCATAGGGTCGCAAAGGGTGGGACAAAACTAGAATGAGTGAACACACACATATTATGACAAGTACTTTATTAGATATTGGCAGCACAAAGATGTTTGCTCCATTCAAGGAGTTCAAGAGCTGAAATAGAGAAGCAGATTGTGGCAAAAAAATATTCATGCCAATGTCATAACTGGAATGATAGAAGTAGGCATGGGTTGCCATTGGCATACATGGGAGATAATATGAATCAAATCTCCCCTGTATGTAAGTACCAAAAAGGCTTCAGAACGTAGCTGACATAAGCTGAGTCTTTAAATCTGGTAGTGTGTTCACCAAAACATTGTCTGGGAGAAATGTTGTAACCTAAGTGAAACAGCACAGGCAATAGGTTTAAAAGTGATGAACTTTGAGAATTGTGAATAATTTTCTAAACATGAAACAGTGAGCCAAAAGATGGAGAAGTATAAAGCTTGATATTTGAGCAGAGTTGGATCGTGTGTAATCTTAACTGCTGTGATAAGAAATCTGAGCTTGGAGATTGTAGATACAGTCTCTACAAGGTTGTGTGGAGATTGTAGATACAGTCTCTACAAGGTTGTGTAGAGACTGTAGATACAACAAGACTTATTTAGAAAGAAATTCAGTGAAGCAGCCGATGATAGATCAAAATGATGGGATCAGATAGTATTTATCATCTTTTAACATGTATACAATTTACTTATTTATTATATTTATGTTTATTCTCTATCTCCTTGCACTAGAATGTATAAACTCAAGAAAGATAAGGATTCAGTCTTTATCCCCAGCAGTAAGAGTAGTGCCTGACACGTGGTAGATACTTAATAAATATTTGCTGAATAAATCGAAATCTCAACAATCCAGGTAAAAGAAAATGACAGTCTGAATGAAAGTAGTACTAATGAAGCAAAAATAAATAAATAAATAAACCCAACAGATTTTAAGGAGCACAGGATCAGAATTTGTGACTGATTAATGATGAGGAAATGAGAGTTTTGTTTTGTTTTGTTTTTTTAAGCAAATACTCAGTGTCCAAACTGAATATTATATCAATTCCCAAAAAAGTTATGGAAGAGGAGAAAAGTCTGGTGTGAGGAGAAAGGTGGTCAAGACAATAAGAGCTTAGCTTTTGGTTCATTGTTCTTGAGGGACATACATGCAGGAATCTAGAGATGTCCAGGAAATGCTTAGATATATGATACTCAGTATTATTATGGTTTAACTAATTTGTGAATGTATTTAAATCCAATATCTGAATGTACATCCAGGGTCTCCAACAAGGTGGTAGTAACAGTATTGCTTATTTTTCCCCTGTTTTCCTGCTGCTTTTCCCTCCTCTGACCCCTTCCTCCAGTGACTCTATATCTTTAAAATATATGTATACTTCTTATACATTATTATTAATCTATATTACTCTGAGTAATATCCTCTAATTATAATTTCAGTAATAGCTGTCCCAGGTGTAAAGTGGCTCAGTTGTTAAAGAATCTTCCAGCAATGCAGGAGACTCAAGAGATGTGGGTTCAATGATCCCCTGGAGAAGGGAATGGCAACCCACTCCAGTATTCTTGCCTGGGAAATCCCATGGACAGAGGAGCCCGATGGGCTACAGTCCATGGAGTCACAAAGTGTCAAACACAACTTAGCGACTAAACCACTACCACCACTCCAGGTGTAAAGATTGAATTATATCTAGTAACAAATCAAGGATGATAAAATTGAAGGTTTTTAGCCAATTTTGACTATCTCTTTTGAGCTTGTTCTGGTGTAAATTTGAGATATTTTTAAAAAAATATTTTTGCACATAAAAAAAGCACTTTGGTACACTTTTTTTCCCCAAAGAAAAATAGGGTTATCCACCCAGAGTATTTTTATTTGACTCTGATACGTTTTAATAAATCACTTGCATGGGCCCTAGTTGAAGGAACTCCTTCTGGATCTTGGTGTTTTCTGCCATAATATACTCCGTACTTTGTAAGAGAATAGTTCATATTTATATAAAAATTTTAAATGCATGATTCTTTTTGATAATCCTAATTACCCTATGAAACTGGAGTATGGGAGATTATCTCTGTGCTATAGATAAGGAATTTAGGCTCAGACTGGTGGTACCAGATTCACACAGCAAACAATAGAAAAGCAGATCTCAAAGTCAGGGTCAGCTGAATACTAGTCTACTATCTTTTCCCCTACAATTACCTCTTCATCCAGCTCTGACCCAGAGGCACTGCACAAGTGGTCACTAGGCATGAACTACAAGAGAGATGATATATCTGGACAAAACTAGCATTGACTGCAGATGTTAGCAAGCAATCATAAAACATAAAATGCAAGGACACTTAAAGCTGCATAAGGTTAAACCTATGCTTCGTGTGTGCGGAATTTAGGCTCAGACTGGTGGTACCAGATTCACACAGCAAACAATAGAAAAGCAGATCTCAAAGTCAGGGTCAGCTGAATACTAGTCTACTATCTTTTCCCCTACAATTACCTCTTCATCCAGCTCTGACCCAGAGGCACTGCACAAGTGGTCACTAGGCATGAACTACAAGAGAGATGATATATCTGGACAAAACTAGCATTGACTGCAGATGTTAGCAAGCAATCATAAAACATAAAATGCAAGGACACTTAAAGCTGCATAAGGTTAAACCTATGCTTCGTGTGTGCTTGGTCGTGTCTGACTCTTTGTGACCCCATGGACTGATTCTCCAGGCAAGGATACTAGAGTGGGTTGCTATTTCCTCCTCCAATGGATCTTCTTGACCCAGGGATCAAACTCAGGTCTCTTGCATTTCAGGTGGACTCTTTACCACCTGAGCCACCAGGGAAGCCCCAAATCTATGCTGCTATATTGCAAAATGCATCCCAGAATAAGTTTCATATTCTATACGAGTTATTTAAAGATATTTCTAGCTTCTAAAGCCTCCACCCCATCATCAGCCAAAATTCAAAGATTCAGTGGAAGCCATAAGGCCTCCCCACCCCACTACCTGTTCATCTATAACCACATATGCTTCATTCCTTCCCCAAGATCTCACATAAAATGTTGCTTCCCTTCCATCCAGTGTTAATAACATGCCTTGTGGCCTGGATCCCATCGACTTACACCTACTCAGAGACCATATTCTTTTAATTATACTCTCTTAAGTCTATCCAATATTGAAGCAAATAAATGAGTAAACAAATAATCGTGGATAGAACTAAAACACGGCTCTGTAAATCTTTTATGCCTTATAAGCTGCTGAATTTCTCTCATGCTGTAATCATGTCTATAAAAAGGAGTCTGTCTGTCCTTCACTTCCTAACCTCTCTTATTTTCCAGGCCACTGACTACACTATTCTGTTTCAGTGTGGTTGACCAATAACCACCTAATTGCCAAGTCTGATAGACTTATTTTCAACACCTTTTTTTCTGTCCTCATTTTACCTTATTTTAATGTCACTTTTGACAGTAACTTTGCCCCCTTTAAAATTCATTTCTCTCAGTGCTTCCCTAAATGTTCTCTTGTCTTATACTTTTAATAAATCTTATTTAGGTTGCTTCTCTTTCACTGGTTATTCTTTATATATTGGTGTTCTTCAGGGTCTCATCCTCAACTCTGTTCTTATGCTCTCTTCTCTTATGACTTCATTTTCATCTCTGTGTCGGTGACTTCCAAGTGCCTTTGTCTTCCCATGTCACTCTGCTCAACATCATTGAACATGCCTATCTGACTTTCTAGTGAACACTTCCACTTCTGTGGGACACTGGAATTTTGAGTTCAATATGCTTCAAATGAATTTTATGATTTTTCCTAAGCATCCACCTTCTGTAAACGTCTCCTTGCCCTATATTTTTATCTTGCTGCATGGCACCACCATCCATCCAGTGTTCCAACCCATATGCTAAGAATCCTTCTGAGCTCTACCAGCACTTTTATCCCATCCCTAAACCTATAAGTCTCTTAATTCTTTCCATCCTACTTCTTAAATAACTCTCAAATCCACTGAAGTTTCTCCAGTTACAAAGCCACTGCCTTATTTAAGATGTGCATTACTTCCCAAGTGGATTATTTCAGGGGTACTTCCAACCCATTCTCCATTCTACAGTTAACGATCTTTCTAAAACTTCTGTCTTTTATGCCAAGTTCCTATAAACGAACTTTTAGTGATTTTGTTCCCTTCGAATTACAGTCCATTTTTTAAAAAAGCTGAATCCCCATGATCTTTGGAGATGTGCTTGCTGACATACTTCTCCAGCCATCAGTCTGTTGCTCATTCATTTGATCAATTCTTCTGCATCCTTATAATCTTTGCTGAGACATCACTTATTATAGGCAGTTTTCCCTCATTCCTCTGTTGTAGAGTAACAGGGGCATCTCCTCTGTGCTCCCACATTTCCATGTTTCCATTTAACAGTGTATTTATCATATTTTATATCTTCCTTTTATCTGTCTTTACCATTAACTACTTTTCTTGGTGAACCCAGAACATGCCATCCAATGAAAATTTGTGAGATGCCTGAATATAATGTAGATTTAGTGGGAACACACTGCCTGACATGCACCACTCTAGACATTGATCATACAACTCTGAAAAATACAGAGTCCCTGCCCTCAGAGAACTTACCTTCCAATAGAGATAATAAGAAAATAAACTCATATTCTAAATAGTTAAAAAAAAAACACCTCTAATCAGCTGTTTTTTGTAACAACCAGAAAGACAGCTATTCTTCAAATTGCAGATTTTATTTTCAGTATCCGAATTTCTGGATAAAGTGCAAAAATGATACTAAGCTAGAAGTTTTATCTATAAACCTCATATCAAACTTCAGAATGTCTCTGAATGTGTATGATTTAACGTAAGTATGATGATCATCTGATAAAACTCACAGAAAATACTGTAAACAATTCCAATTACATTGGCTTAAAACATTTAAAATCAAACTTTGCATATAAAATTTATTTCAGAAATCTCAAGCCATAAAGTATGCAAAGAAAATGGGCTGTGAATGGATATGAGAGTCTAAAAAAGTGTCTAATTTCTAATTCCAGCTGCAAGGAAAAGAATGTCAACTATGTGGGACTGTGGCTGTGTCTGCATCCACAAAGTGATTTTAAAAATGATTGAATTCATTTAAATGGCTAGTTATTTTGACAAAACCAACAACCAAAAGTGGCCAAATCTTGTCAATACCTGGTTGTTTGCATTCAGGCTACTTGCCCCCTCAGTTTGGTTCTTATGTGTAGATAGTCTGTTTATCAAAAGTCCAGGGTGGGCCACTAATGTCATTTTGTGAAAACACATGATACCAAATAAGAGTGTTTTCTGGCCATTTGCTCTTGGCCACCCACGTGTCTGAGAATGCAGTACACAGGGCTCAGTACCTTAAGGCTTCATATTTTTCCTCATCTTCTGAAGGTGTGGAAAGAAATAGTTTGATTGGAAAGTAGTCAGCCTGGTGGTTGTAGAGACACAGTTCCCATAGAAGATTTTTATCAACCCAAGGATCAACTAGCAGGACTGCTACCTAAGGACCTAGCTATTTGTACTTCACTGTAATTAACCTGACCGGGCTATTGAATAGAGATGTTTATTCAAAAGCATAGACTTGCGTAATTTTTTTTTAAGTGACGCTTCTTTTGCTTTTGAATTGCATTTGTTTCTGTAACAATTCCCCAGCTTTAGTTTCTGTCAAATAAAAGACCAACTAGTATTTTTCTAAATACAAACACCAATAAATATGCTTACTGCAATTACGGTATCTGCTTTTTCACTATTGTCAGGAGATATTGAAAAGCCTCATTGCTTTTATTTCTTGTAATGCTGATTAAAAATAAGAAAAATGTACACATACAATTCAATGAGGATTGTGAGAAAAACAATCTGAAAATGTAGTCTGATGGTCCCACTGATCTTTAGCCAGGGTTATTACAATATTAATGTATAAAAGTACAAAATACATATACAAGATACTGCATACTACTATTTTAGGGTATTTTTAACAGTGCTTATTCCTTACACCTAATCAGTACATCTTATTGCTCTATGGTGTCGAAAGTAAAAATTTATCCTTAGAGCCTAATGCATATTTGATCTTTTCCTACCAGGCAGGTCAAAAGTCTTTTTGGTGAAATAGATATGAAATAGACATGGTGTTATTATTATTACAAATTTAAGTTGCCCTGACTAATCATTTTGTGTAGTTTAGAGATAGAAATAGTAGAGATGGCAGAATTAGAAGAGGAGGTGGTAATTCATTTGCTCATACTTAGACATTTACATTGGGAAGAAATGACTGGAAAAACAATCATTTATTATTCTTCAGGATGCCCGAATCAGCAAAATCACCTGCATATGGTTGAGAGAGGGGTCCCTCACAGTGCAGATTTTGTGTTTGATTTTATGGAGAACTGAAAAGCCAGTAGCTGTGGATGGCATTTATATTTAGTAAGAGTGCAATATACTCGTTTGAAGTTGGGAGATGAGTATTTATTGAAACAGCTGGCAAATCAGCAGGAAAATGCTGATTTTGAAAAAACTATTCTTCTTCTGTGGAATCAGACCTACTGTATTTAGCAACACTATTATAATTGAACACAAAACTGCATTAAAATACCATTAAGAAGGAGACAGAAATCCAGAAAAATAAGAGAATTCTCAGTTAAAAGCTGTCACAGCAGTCCTGAGTCAGCTCTTTTAAGCATAAATGCACAAATGCACAAATGATCTTTCAAGTATGACACCAGATGAACCCACTGGACTCTCTTTCCTCATCACTTGCAGACACTGTCAAATGTAGCCAGTACATTTTTCCAGGCTGACTCACCTCCAGGAGCTCATCCATCTCAAAATTCAGGAGCACTGATTCCATCCTCTTGTGAAATTAAAATGCCAGGAAATTGGATGAAATTTAATTTCAAGCAGGACACAAATATAGCTTAGCCTTCCCCTGAAAATAATCTATGTCATAGTAAAGGACATTCTGTAATTCCTACCGATCCTTGAGCCACCACTTAGAAACACAGACTGTACTTTTGTATGGATATAAGGAAACCAAAGGATCACCAGGTCATTTTTTTTTTTTTCCAGAAGGGAATACTGGGAACTGCTTAATATATGTAACTCACTAAAGGTCACAAAACTGGTTTGTGGCTAAAACCAGAACTTCTGACTTTCAATCCAGTGTCCTTTCGACCACACTCTTTGCCCTCTCTAGTTTGTCACTAATGGTGGTGGCTATGTTGAAAACAACGATAGACTTCATCCCCACCCTGGCCCTTAAAGGCAACTAGGAGCATTGGAGTGGGTATAAACAGTGGGACATTTTGTGATGCACTTAACTGTTACTATTTTCTCCTCGTGCATTTAATAATGACAGCAGTCAAGTAGGGTTCGTCTACCTCCCCACACAACCCAGGAAAGTCCTGTGGCATACCACTGAGCAGTTTCCAGAGCAACAGACCGTTTCTCTGCCTTCTGCTGCCCTGGAAATGTCAGGGAAATACTGGCCATGCAGAAGGGCACAAGGCAGATACCTGAGAAGTCTCCCAGTGTAGTTCAGCTCTGGCCCAGGTCCATCTCAACGTCAGAAGTCCATCCAGTCATTCCTCAGAAACGTACTAATGTCTGTTTTGTTGTTGTTGTTGTTTTAATGGTGTATAAGAAAATAAAAGAGAAATTCTCTGGAAATCCAATTGAGTTTCACCTTTATTCATATAGCAGTCTAAGATAAGTCTCATGTTCCCTTGTACAAATTATACCTGAATCTATCTTTCGATAACTGTGGAATCTCAACTGCTTAAGGGTGAGTTGGCTTCCCAGGCAATGTCCATCTCTTTTTAGATCTTAATCTTCTTAGATCTTAATCTCTTAATCTCTGTTAATTTAAGAGACTATAGAGGTGGTTCCCAGAGAAGGCAATGGCACCCTACTCCAGTACTCTTGCCTGGAAAATCCCATGGATGGGCGAGCCTGGAAGGCTGCAGTCCATGGGGTCACTGAGGTTTGGACAGGACTGAGCGACTTCACTTTCACTTTCATGCATTGGAGAAGGCAATGGCAACTCACTCCAGTGTTCTTGCCTGGAGAATCCCAGGGACGGGGGAGCCTGGTGGGCTGCCGTCTATGGGGTCGCATAGAGTCAGACACGACTGAAGCGACTTAGCAGCAGCAGCAGAGATGGTTCCAGTGGGTTTCAAGAGGCCACTTTTTTTGTGTCCAGCCTTATTCCTCAAGGCTTCCCTGGTAGCTCAGATGACAAAGACTCTGCCTGCCATGCAGGAGACCCAGGTTTGATCCCTGGGTTGGGAAGATCCCCTGGAGAAGGGAATGACAACCCAGTCTAGTGTTCTTGCCTGGAGAATTCCATGGACAGACTATGGGGTTGCAAAGAGTCAGTCATGACTGAGCAACTAACACTTTCACTTTAATACTTACTCCTCAAAAGTGCAATCCTGCCACCTTCCACATCCTCAAGATTAGAGATGGGTTTATCTAGAACATGCATTACCTAGCTCTCACAAAATCCCACCATTTTTCACCTTTAGAGAAGCTAGAAATTATTTGTTAAGATTGCTATCATGGTTCTGGGAAGTTTAGCAGGTAAGAAACAGAAAATTTGAGAACTTGCTCTTCAGTTGAGAGCTCAGTTAATGTTCTTGTGGTTGAAAATTTAAACCTAGCTTAAACTTGTGAATATTCAAGTTCATACCTTCTTAGCAAAGCATGACCTCCCTTTCTTCATGGAGAAAAATTGTAAAAACTTCAAAAGTTACTTTTTAAATCATTTTAATTGCAAATGAATTCAAAACATAAGGATGAAATATCTCTGAAGTTGCACATAGTTACTAATACTAGAAGGGAAAAGATTGAAGTAATTTCTTCTAGACTTCATCAAACCATAAATATCCAATGTTCTCTTGGAAAATTTGGAGGGTTGTGTGCATAAATTCTACATGGTTCCTTATTTTTTTTAATATGAAATAGAATTGAGGAGAACTTTGTCGAGAGTGTTTCTAGTGAAAACCTCAAATCTGCCTTATTCTGTTTCCAGAGAGGTGTTTTGATTTTCTCTCCTATTCTGGCATTTGCTAATATATTTTTATTCTTCTAACCACATGTATTATCAAGAAAATCATTAATGAATCCTTGTAAGAAACTTGGCTTTGGCCTTACCAAATTCTGAGGATGAATCTGTGTTTTTTACAATAATTGCCTACAACCTTTGTTGGTTCAAAGTTTAAACAATCCTGAACCATAACTACATTACTTTTTAATAGTCCCGTATCAGTGATATTGAACATTTCCACATTTTGATTTAAAGCACATTGATTTACATGACAGTCCGAGTATAATCTTTCAATCTATCTTTTAGAAATTTTTGTCTGCCTGTATTTAATAGCATTTACTTTGGCGTTTCATTTTGCTTCTAGCAGTTTCTTTATGGATTTTTTGATAGAACATTTTTAGCACACTCTTGGCATTGAATGTAATGTTACTTTTATTAATTTTGTGGAGAAACAACATTTATTGAGTGCTTACTCGACACACAATTATGCAAAAGCTTTACATCTGTTGAGTTGTTTTATGTGAGAACTTTTCACATAGAATTCTAAGCCCAATAATAAATTCTTTTCAAAGGCAAATGTTCCATATTTTTGGTTGCCCTTTCCCATTTTTCCCCTATGCTGCCACTTGGCCATGCTACACAAAATTTCCTGCAAATATTTTGATTAACTATATGTTGCAGTTAAACACAACATGGGAATCTAGGTCAAGATGTGTCTATGAGAAGCAGCGCTATACTTCACCTGCTTATAAGTTCAGAAGTTGTTATAGGAAAGGGCACTCAGGACATCTTTATTGATCCATATACCAGCCTGCTCTGCTCCACTTCTGTATGAGAGGATCATGAGACCAGTTCTTTGAACTATCTCCTAAGATCAATGCCTGAAGGATATAAAGCTTGAAGGTTAAAGAAAGCTCTATATATACTACATATACATTCATGCAGTGATTTACTTGCGCGAAATGATTTGCTAGACAATGTTGGGATAGGAGTGTGAGAAAACCTGATTTCTATGCTTCTTTGGGCTAAAATGAATATGGAAAAGTAAAGGGTGGGCTTGGAAGTGTTGATGTTAAAACTTCACTGTACCTCACTGATACAGGTTCAGTCTATACTGGCCCCAAGTAAATCTGGATTGCCCAAAAGCCAGACAAAACCTATAAATAGGGCAATGAGGAAACAAATAAGCTGACAAATGCATACAGATATACACACACTTTGGGAAAAAAAAAAAAAAAAATGGTGTTGAAAAAAGGTGCTTTTTCACTGTACCAGCATATAATGATGCACGTGCTTTCACCCAGAGCAGTTTCCTCACTGATCCCTGGGTGCAGAGGGAGGCAGCCCTAAATCCTACCTGTGTCAGTTCAGGTCCTTCAAGAAACATTGGCTAACAAGCTGGAATGAGTCTTTAGGGGTTTCAAGGAGAGGGAGCAGAAGAGGGCAAGACCTGCATCCTGGTGCAACGGCTTTGTGAAAGGAGAATGGGAAGAAAGGAGAGCAGGGTAGGAAACACCTCAGAGTCATGGCAGTTCTGAGATGTGTCCAGTCAAGCCAGCGAGGAGTGTCCTGACAAAGGCTGTTCACTGGAGCCCAGCACTGGGCATGAATGACCAGGCTCGGGTACCCACATGCGTTTTAGACATGGATGGGAGGGAAGTATAGAGTTCCCACTGACACCACAGTGGATCCAGAGGTGCTACCCCTGGAGACTGTCAGTGAGCTGCACCCACAACATATCCACTTGGGGAGAGCTTAGTGGCCTACATTCACGTCCTTATATCCTTGATATCCATAAAGTGTGAGTCTTTGTGCTGCGATCTAATGTTCCCTAAAGTGTCTTAAAATGAATCTTCCACTGGAATATTTGTTGCTTGGTGTATGTCAGCTCACGTAATTAAACTAAATGCATCTCCTTTCTCTGTGCAAATATCTTTGTGGTTAGTCCTTCCAAGCTTATGCTGTTTCTCTCTTACAATTTCCTTTATCTTAATTTTGAACCCTTCTCAAAGTCTCTTTTAAGAAAACAAGTACAATATGTCCCTTTGTAACATTCTCCCCACAATAAAACTATTCCATAATTTTAATTCTCTGTACTATGTATCGTTTTGAGGGATCACATCTGTAAGTCCCATCTCTTATTGCCTTTTCTCTTATCTTGGTGTGGCAATTAAGAGCTATGTAACTTTTATTTGGGAAGAGGGAGGATACTATGACCTCTGGAAAAACTAGAGTTAGGTTCAAACTTAATAATACCTTTGGAAAGGAATTTTCATCTCTTCTTGCTTCCCATATGTTACT
Source organism: Cephalophus harveyi (assembly GCA_006410635.1). NCBI lineage: Eukaryota > Metazoa > Chordata > Mammalia > Artiodactyla > Bovidae > Cephalophus > Cephalophus harveyi. The sequence continues at coordinate 119,054 of SJYT01017748.1, forward strand.
AGTTAAGGTAAGTAATGCTAGTTGCTACAATAAAGACAAACTCCAAAATCTTTGTATCTTACTATTAATAAAAGTTATCCAGCATAGTTTTGTAGAGGGTTCTTTGTGTTCAGTAACTCAAGGATTCGGGTTTCTTCCATTTTGTTATGTTCCTTTATCATCATATGACTTAAAGGATAGTTGCATCAGGGGAAGAGAATAGGAAGCACGCTGGCTCTTGAATCGTCTGAATGAGAAGTGATATATGACGTCTGTTCACATTCTCATCTGCCAGAACTTACTCCTTTGTTCCCAGCCCAGCTGAAAAGGATGCTGGGAAATATAAACAAGCATAATGACCTTTGTTGAAGACTGTTTGTTCTTGCACACCTTGACAACTTTATTCTCACCCCAGGCTGGTGTGACTGTCTCATAGCACCTGAAGCATCTCCATATGAGTATATTCTCTCCTATACCAGGAAAGAAAGGACAAATTTTTATATATAAAAAGAATCAGGTGTTGCTAAACATACTTTAAAATACTCATCTAAACGTCACATGTTTCTTCATGCCAATATTCTTTATGTTTTCAAAGCTCATAGTATTTCTCCTTTTTTCAGAATATCTTTTGGAAGAATGTTTTCTTCAAAAAAAAATATCTTTTTGAAGAGCTAGAATCAAGAGAAATGTACACTACGGGTAGCAGAAAATTAAATGATCATGTTTAAGACATATTAAAGCACACCTAAAGACATGAAAACAAGTCAGTGGATTATTTAAAAACAGATGATTACATTCTGTCTGTTATAAAAGTGGACCATAGTGTGATTGTTTTAGTCTTGACATTAGAACAAATTTTTAAAAATTGCTTCTTTCTTGGCAGATGAAAAATCCAATTTACTGAATGTATTAGCTTTCTATTGCTGATTTAACAAACTATAGCAAAATTAGTGGCTTAGAACAATGTATTCCTTCTCAGTTTTGAAGGTAAGTAGTCTGAAATGAATCTTACAGGAGTAAAAATCAAGGTGTTTGTAGGGCTGATTTCTTTTGGAGAATAGAGGGGAAATAAAACCCATATGTTGCCTTTTCCTATTTCTAGAGACCTCCAGCATTCTTTGGCTTGTGGTCTCATCTCACCAATCAGTTTTTCTGCTTTTTCATCACTTTCTCTGCCTTTGATCCTCCTGCTTCCCCTGTAAAAGGACTCTTGTGATAACATTGGGCACACACAGCTAATCTAGGATTATCTCCTTACTCTCAACATTAATTCAATCACGTTTGCAAAGTCCCTTTTACCATGTAAGGTAACATATCCCTTGGTTCCAGGAATTAGGATATGGACGTCTTGGAAAAGAGTGGGGATTATTCAGCCTACCATACTGAGTCATCTGTAATCTTCCTTACATTACGTTCTTGTCAATAGCCTATGCTTAGCAATCAGCTGGATGATGCAATAGATTCATCTTCATGAAACTAAATGACTGATGCAGTAGCAAAATCTTCATCATTAGCTAACTATGGATTGGTTAATGAGTGCCCACTTAATAGGCGGTATTGATAATGTGGGAAGAGTTGAGCAAATTTATGTAGAAGCCAAGGAACCTTTTTGGGAAAAAAAAGAGATCAAAAACTCTACCACTTCCCTGTTGGGACTCAGAGTTCAGTCTTCTCTGAGATTCTGCTAGCTAAACCACAAAGGTCTAGAGGTAAGATAGAGTCCCCAGTGGCACCATATTCTCAGTGACAACCTATTAGGGACAGTAAAAATCATCTTACCTGATAGAGAGGGACTGAATTTTTAATTTAAGTCACAAATACCTCCAATCATGATGGCAGATTAGGTGATCTAGAAGTGAGGATATGTTCATAAAATTACATAAATGCAGTAAGGTAAGGCTATTTAAATAGACCTGATCTTTCCTGAATATTGATCTGATCTTTCCTAACCTGGACCTGGTTTTCCCTTTCAAGTGTCATATACTCTGATATTTTCTATGACCTAATTTTTACCATTGTAGTGGTGTTGCTGTAGAACTGCTCTGAAATCTTTTAACCAATGTAATGGAATTATAATGGCCTTATAATGGGCTCCCCATAATTTCTTTTTTACTATTGTAATGCTGTCATAATGGCATTATAAGGGGTTTTCCATAAACATACACTGAAATCATTTCGCCACCATCATGACAGTGAAATGAGTCCCCATAGAGTTTATTTGAAATTGTTTTGCTCTTCTAATGGCATTATTAATGCAGTCTTCATAGACTCACAGGGAAATTGTTTGACCATCATAATGTGGTCTTCATAGACTTACAATAAAATCGTTTATAAGTGTAATGTGGTTTCCATTAACTTGCACTAAAATCATTTTCCTACCATAATGGCATTATAATAGGGTATCCATGAACTTGGACTACCAAAGTTTGGTTCTTCTGATGGCATCATAGCAGCATTGCTATTAAGACAGTTAAAGTAATGTTGATGTTCTGTTGTGTGATAAGCAAAGACTATAAGTAATGCACATCTACTTTTCACACTTAAGTATCATGTGGTTTTTCCTTTAAAAATAGTGTCCTGACCGCAATATACTTTATAAACCAACAATAATCAACTTCTCAAATAACTAGATGACGGAACCCTAGATTCCTAAGTCATGAGATCTCGTCTTATGCATCTTCTATATAAATCTGATTTTTTAAATTAATTTAGCCATTTTTCTTTTCCTTTTTTAAAAAGTGATTCATCATTTCCTCTTGGCCCTTTAAAATATTATTTTTTTATAAATCCTCTTTTATGAGATTGCAGTGAAGTACAAACATTGTTTTCTAGTCCTTAGTTTGAGCATTCTGAAGTGTATGAGATTTATTACTTTGGTCCCTTTTATTTACAAGAGAAAACACAAACAAAAATCACCAGGAATAAACAGGTACAGTATCAATACAGATCAAAGGCGTTTAATAAATATATTTTGGATTAAACATCTACTAGATGAACACATCCAGTGTTAGTTAGGTTATTCAGAGATGCAAGCAGAGTAAAAGGTGTGATCTTGAGAGAGATTTATGTTCGCATAGCTTGCCATTAGGAATGGCAACCCACTCCAGTGTTCTTGCCTGGAGAATCCCAGGGACGGGGGAGCCTGGTGGGCTGCCGTCTATGGGGTCACACAGAGTTGGACATGACTGAAGTGACTTAGCAGCAGCAGCAGCTGCAGCAGCAGTGTGACTTCACAAACAGCTTTTGGGGACACATCTAATACAAATGATACTTGTCAGCCTGGAAAATTTTAATTAGTCGTTTTCTGAATTAGCAGTAGCGTAGTGAAGATATCTATGATTTCAGGAAGTGCAACGTGTTATACTTGTATTACTATGGGTTTGATTTCTGTTGTCATTAAAATCCTACTGTGCTCTCTCACTTTCATTTCCTTGAGGTACACCCATGAGTTCTCATATCAGAAAGAAACCCTCTGTAATTAGGTATGAAATAGATGGGATCACTGCACATGATTTAGAAAAGAACTTCAATTATTTTTAGAAAAAGCAAGTGTTGTATAAAAGCCACTCCCCATATCTTTGTCTTGGTGTAAAAGAAATTGCCTTGGAGGAGTTCCTTTTTTAGCTCTAGAATGTCTCTCTAAGGTCAGCTCTTCAATTATAAGCATAAAACAAATATGTATTATTGCCCTGGATAAAGGGTATAACAAGATGTTTCTATTGGTAAGAATTGTCTCTCTGATACACACTTAGTAGGTAATGATTGTCTGAAGAGGAGGTGAAAAAAATTATGCAGAGGTCAAGGAACCTTTTCGGAACATGGAAATCAAGACCCAAACCACTTTCCTTTTGAGGTTCAGTCCTAACCCATCATCTTTGTTGATTAAAATGGTTATCCAGCAGAGGTTCCCAGGCAGAAGAGATTTTCTAGGAGCATATCAGTGGAATTACATCTTGTGGGATGCCTGGAGTGGTAACTGAGTTTTCAGTGCTGAGACATTTATGGTCATGGGTTGATGGACAAAGGCAGTGGGATATGTATCTTAAGCTTGTGGCCTCTTCCAATGCCGTGTCTGCTTTCTCTGGTGGCTCAGATGGTAAAGAATCTGCCTGCAACGCAGAAGATCCAGGTTCCATCCCTGTGTCGGCAAGATCCCCTGGAAAAGGAAATAGCTACCCACTCCAGTATTCTTGCCTGGAGAATTCAATGGAAATAGGAGCCTGGCAGACTGCACTCCATGGGGTCACAAAGATTTGGACACGACTGGGCAGCTAACAATTTTCAAACAATAGCTATACATTATTTAAAAGGAATAAAATGATAATATTATTGCATTGGGGACTTTTCTTTGTGCCTTACATGAATTATCTTGAAAAAACTTTATGATATTTGTCTTACCCATGGGAAAACTGGGACGATAAATGAGTTGACTAAGTTCCCACAGCCTTTAAGTAGTTGAGCCAGAGAGATTACTTTAATCAGTTTGACTCTGATGTCTACCTTTTTGGCACTGTAACATTTTGGGATCTCAAGCTTCGGGACCCTCATCCCTAACACACTGACACAGTAGGATTTTACTTTCAGGACTTGAGATCAAAGATGGTAGGAATGATGTAAGAACTGGAACTTATGCTTAGAGTGATATAAGGAAACAATTGGGAAGTCAACTTCCTGCCGTTTAGATTCTGAGACCTTAGAGAGTATGCCGGGATACTAGTGACATCAAGGGAAGCAGGTGAACTTAGTATCCCAAGGTGTGGGTCCACATGTGTTTCCAGTAGACTGAGGAGCCTTCTCTCATTGAATTGATGGTTTTCTAATTCTTTCTCCTGTGTGTGAAGTAGAACTGATTCCCTTGGAATGAGAAAGTCTCCAGAGTTGTTGAAATATTCAGGGAGTTGGAAGAGTCCCAAGAGAGATCTTTGAGTTCCTGGTAATAGGCATGTGAAGGCTCTAGAGATTAATTTGAATGCTAAAAATAAAAATGACCCTATTTATATCACAAGCTCATGAAACAGGCCATTTTGCAGATTCTCCAAAGACCTATGGATTAACATATACTAGCCAGATTTCATAAAATAAAAATACAATGATTATCTCAGAATTACATAATAAAAAAAGTCACAGGCTTTTACAGCCAAGGTTGGGTAATAGATTTATGAATATAACAGGAAAACAAATCACAAGGGTCAGAGGATGGTAACAAAATAACACCAGGATAAAGTTAAGAAAATAACTGCATCCCAAATATGAGATAGCTATCACCTAATTGGCATTTAAAATGGCAAAAACAAACCTTTATGATTCTTAGCATTTCATTGTTGCAAAAAGATTCATGTCAACATTCATCCCTCAACATTAACAAGCGGTCTTATAGGTCAGTGGAAAGATATTCAGACTGGCTATCAGACAGGGTATATAATGCAACCTACCTCAAAGGTTGGTTGTGAGGATTAAATAAGATCATTCACCTATAGCATTTAACATAGCACTTGACACACGGTAAGCATCCAGCGGATGGTGGCTCTTACTCAGCGTTTATTGTTGTGTTCTTGTTATTTGCCAGTAAGCCATGTGCCTTCAGACAAGTCCTGTCTGAGTCTTAAGTGGGCTGTCTTCAAGATGGGGAAATCAAATTAGGCAACTTCTAAGCTCTTCTTAATATTCAAGTTTCAATATATGCTGGCAGGATTCTGCTACAGTTTTCTTTCTTTTTTCCTGCAAACTTCTTTAAGATAGCTCACAGTTATGTAGGCACAGGAAGTAAAACTATTGTGAAAATCTGATGAAAAAATAACCAAATTATTTAGACCAGCTGTGAGAAAGGCACATAGAGTGACTTGCTGGACAGCAAAGATGACGATTCCAAGGGTAAGATTTACTGTGGACCCTTAAGAAGAAAGAAAAAGCTAGTGGCTAAATAACAAGAATTACTGCCAAACACTGGCTAATCATGGAACCGCTTACTCAGTAACCTCACGAGATGCCAGAAAAGCAACGTTATCAGCAGAATCCACTTCAAATAAAAATATATTTAGGGTTAGCAACAGGAGTTATATGGTAAATTGTGGAACATCAAGTCTTTTGAGATATTTTGATATGAAGAGGAAATACTTTTGTCAGTCAACAGGACTTACTGAGATTATTTGAGCAAAGAGTTCTCAAAGTGCTACAGAAGAGCAAAAGTTGAGCTTAGTAGGATGACATCCAGACAAATATTAAGTAAGCTGAGTTCAATGGAAACCAAAAACTAGAGCTAATTAATTCTGTGGCTTAAAGGGCAGAACATGAAATGCAATGGGGGCTTCCCAGGTGGCGCTAGTGGAAAAATGCCTGCTTGCCAATGCAGGAGAAATAAGAGACGCAGGTTCTGTCCCTGGATTGGGAAGATTCCCTGGAGGAGGGCATGGCAAACCAGTCCAGTATTCTTGCCTGGAGAATCCCACGGACAGAAGAACCTGGCAGGCTACACTGCAGTCCATAGGGTCGCACAGAGTCGAACACGACTGAAGTGGCTTAGCACACACGTGTGCATAGGCACAGATCTTGATCTTGACAACTGCCAAAGCTTTCTGGTTTGCAATTATTACTTTGATATAGCCTCATTATTCTGACAAGTAGAGCAAGCCTTTGACAAAAGTGACATGAAAAAAAAATATTGGTATTTGGGGTATTTGACAAAATTGAAATTTTAGACGTTGTTCACGAACTGTTAAAAAGTAACCTAGACCTGCAGACACGCTCTTCTCCTTGTAGAGATGCCTAAGAAGATTATGTGACATGGCAGGAGGAGATGGTAGTGGCAGTAATGAAAAGTCTCCCATCCTGGTCCTAAAAATCCCTAGAGTTACCTCTGTGTCCTACAATTGCCCCCTTCCTTTTATTTTTCAAGCCACCTCTTTATTCTCTCTCCATGTTTAAACTGTGACTTATAACAAAGATACACTAACAAGACATCACCTGCTCATACTGTCTTTTCTCTGAGTTCTTTGCATCATTTGATCCTTTCCTTATATAGCTCTTCTTATTCATCTGAACTATTAAAACTAGAGATTTATTTTTCTGAGCATAAGGAGTAATGATGAAAGAGCATGGACTATCACAAGGAATGATGTGATAGCCCTTCAATGGATTATTACATCTCACAGTTTTTGTAGTATGAACATTTCTGCTTCTGCAACATAAATATTATTCATTTAACATGTCATTAAGTAGCCTGAATTGTTCAAACACTTTACTTTGCTTGAAAATTTACTATACCCTTCTGTTCAATGAGAATATACATTATTCATACTCAAAAGATTTTTTTCAGAATCAATTTCCAAGAATTTTAATTAAGGTATAAATATATATACTATGGAGGGGGGAAGTGTATAAGCCTGAAATGTACAGCTCAGTTGATAACCATGGTATATGTAAGTGTGTATAAATTGATAGTAGTTAAATGGACACACACACACACACACACACACATACTGTAAAATAGTTTTGATACCCTGGAAAGTTCTCTATATACCTTCATAGTCAATACCAGCATCTACCCATCTCTCACACCTCCTTCCACCAAGAAGTAACCACTATTTTGTTTTCTGCCATAATTGGTTAGTTCTGTCTATTCCTTAGCAACACATAAATGGAATCGAGTAATAGCTGTTTTTGTGTCTGGCTTCATTCAGTCATCATTATATCTGAGGTGAAAGAAAGTGAAAGTCGCTCAATCATGTCCAACTCTTTGAGACCAACTATTCAGTCCATGGAATTCTCCAGGCCAGAATACTGGAGTGGGTAGCCTTCCCTTCTCCAGGGGATCTTCCCAACCCAGGGATAAAACCTAGGTCTCCCACATTGCAGGTGAATTCTTTACCAGCTGAGCCACAAGGGAAGCCCAAGAATACTGGAGTGGGTAGCCTATCCCTTCTCCAGGGGATCTTCCCCACCCAGGAATGAACCAGGGTCTCCTGCATTGCAGGCAAATTCTTACCAGCTGAACAATCAAGGAAGCCCATATCTGTGGCAGCCACCCAAATTATTGTATGAAGCAGAAAATTAGCTTTTTCATGACTGTGTAAATTCACTTGTATGAATATAGCAAAATATACTGATTCCATGCATTTAATGGACAATTGGGCTGTTTCAGGTTTTGAGCCATGCTTAGTTGGACTAAGCATTCATGTTAAGATCTTTATGTGAATGCATTATTTATCTTAGGTTTATGTCTTGGAATAGAAATCTGGGTCATAGAGTGCTATGCATACAGCTCTAGTAGATATTGACAAATGGTATTACAGAGCAGTAGAAGCAATTTAAACTCCCGCCAACGTATAAGAATTCCAGTTGTTGCAAACCCTTCCCATTACTAGATATTGGGAGCATTTTTAATTTTAACTCTTCTGGTATATATGTCATGTTGTACAATCTTATATGCACTTAATGTGAATTTCCATGATTTATGATGCTGAATTCAAAAATTCATAATTGAAAATTTGTGTTTCTATAGACTAGGCTACCAGCTTCCATGGCAAACATGGTTCAGTTACTTACAAATTCACACAAAAATATTAACACAATGAATTGGATGGGAGTTCAGAACTGGTTTTTAATTCTAGGTCTGCCAGAATCTGATAGAGTGAGTGATCTTGGACGTTTCATTTTTCTTTTCTGGTTCTTGAGTTCCTTACCTATTAATTAATGGTGTAATTGTGTTGTTGTAAGGTTGTTTTATTTCTGACATATATGATTTCATTAATATTCTCTGCCCCGGTCTACATCTCTGGCCAGGGCAGGTGCCTAACTCTCTCCTCAATGGAAAGGAACACACATGCAGAGAAAAAGTGCTGTTTTCTAAGTCGTTTTTCATCAGTTGTCAGATTCCTTTGGATTCATTTAGATTTTTAATTATTTTCTTTAGCAGAAGCTGAAAGGATCTAATGGTCTGAGTTACTACTGATCCTTTGATGGATTTTTTTCCTGTAAGATTCCCACAGAAATTCCTTCTTGGTCCTCTGGGCAGAGGGACTTTGCTCCAGGGCGACCAGTTTTCTCTCATTAGTGCTGACACAGCTCTCTTGTGAGATCTAAACCTTAAAAAGGGTTGTGCTCTCACCAAAGTAGAGGGCTTCCTATCTGCTCCAGGCAAACTCCACACCTCAGGAGTGTTGGAGCACATCCTGTGGCCACAGGAACAGAAATAAATCTTTTTTTGTTTCATATAGTTAGGGCAGTTGTGATCCAAATTAGTGAAAGGGTCATCACTTTTATCTGTATTTGAACTGGGGCTACAAAGATGAGTTCTCTTCTTCCTTTTGGTCTAAAACCAAACCAAAGGTAACTGATGACCTAATCCATAGGTTTTGTTTTTCTGTTAAGATTTTTCTTCAGTTCAGTTCAGTTAAGTCACTCAGTCGTGTCCGACTCTTTGCGACCCCATGAATAGCAGCACGCCAGGCCTCCCTGTCCATCACCAACTCCCGGAGTTCACTAAGATTCATGTCCATCAAGTCAGTGATGCCATCCAGCCATCTCATCCTCTGTCGTCCCCTTCTCCTCCTGCCCCCAATCCCTCCCAGCATCAGAGTCTTTTCCAATGAGTCAACTCTTCACATGAGGTGCCCAAAGTGCTGGAGTTTCAGCTTCAGCATCATTCCTTCCAAAGAAATCCCAGGGTTGATCTCCTTCAGAATGGACTGGTTGGATCTCCTTGCAGTCCCAGGGACTCTCAAGAGTCTTCTCCAACACCACAGGGCAAAAGCATCAATTTTTCGGCGCTCAGCTTTCTTCACAGTCCAACTCTCATATCCACACATGACTACTGGGAAAACCATAGCCTTGACTAGACGGACTTTCGTTGGCAAAGTAATGTCTCTGCTTTTCAATATGCTATAACTTTGGCATAGTCAATAAAGCAGAAATAGATGTTTTTCTGGAACTCTTTCTTTTTCCATGATCCAGCAGATGTTGGCAATTTGATCTCTGGTTCCTCTGCCTTTTCTAAAACCAGCTTGAACATTTTTCTTAATTCTCCATACATAAATGATTCCATTGGAGACTGTGCTTTGTTGTCTGCTAACTATAAAGTTAGCCTCTTGTAAAAGCCACATTAACTCTTCAAAGCCATTTGATTTCCAGTTACTGTAGTGAAGTCATTGTTTACATGGAAATGAACCTAGAACATCATTGATTTGTAAATACTGGGAGCATTATACCTATACCAGGCACTATGATATTCCTGAGAATAGAATCATTTAAAAAAGTCATCTTTCTCTGCTCTTGTGGACTTAGAGTCTTGTGAATGTCATGTGTAAGTTCTTAAGACTCTAAAGTAGATGGCTAAATAGAGAAAGCAAAATCTAACAATGACTAGACATTCAAAAGAACCCTTCAAATGCAGACAGAAGAATCAGTTTCAAGCATCCATTTCTTCTGCAAATATTGTTTTGTTGTAGCCACGAGTTCCGGGAAACAAGCTCACTCCGAAGGACAATGCAGATAGTGGAGTGCAGTTTATTACACCGGCGGCCCAAGGCAGAGTCTCCTTTTAGCCAAGGATCCCAACCAGTTTTTGTGAAAACGTTATATACCCTAAGTGTACGTGCCCAAATCCACCTCCCTAAGTTCCCTGAAACTAGTCTGAACAAAGGAAAAGAAAGATACAATCAAAGTTAACCCATGATTCATATGCCTTAAGCCTAGGTAGTTAACAGTGGACAATTATCAAAAGGCTTGTGGTCATATCCCAATAAGCATAATAGAATGTATGATTCTATTCAGTTACACAGATAATTAGAGTATTCTTTTAGGCAATGGAGAGTCTAGGTACGATCCCTGTGGCTCTTCCGTCAGCGGGGACTGGTTTTCCAGTTGGTATGTTGTTTCCATAGATACTGGCATATAGCTTGAAGTCCACAGTCCAGCCCAGGATGGAGTCCTGCTTTCAAGTGGAGCCTGTTCTGTCTGTTTCCTTCTTCAGTTTTACTTCATCTGATTCACCTGGTCTTGTTCTTACCCCTGAGGAGTCAGGAGTGAACAAAACCTATGTACCTTTTGTCCTCTAGAGTTTCTGACCTGTGGCTATCTGAGATTCTGCCTTGAAAATTCCATGCTTAATGACTAAGCGTCTGCATCACTACTAAATTATTAACAACACAGTTTTACTCTTCATATGAATGCTTATTTTCATATGGAAACTCCTCCGAGGAAAACCAGGACCTGGTTCTTTTTCCCTTCTGAAAGTGTAAATATGGTTTGTGTGTGTGTGCTTGGGATTATTTAGTGTTGTCAAGAACTTATGCAACTTGGAGGGAAATGGAATAACTCTCACATCTTAAATATGCCCTGTCAAGCGTGCATATTAGTTACAACTTGCTCCATTATATCCCATGCAGACCAGTATGTGGAGCAGTTAGTCTACTAGATTTAGAGCTGGAAACTTGAATTTAGATCCCAGCTCTGCCATTCAGTACTTAAGTGACCTTGGTCAACTTATTTCTTGTATCTGAAATTGATTAACCTCATCTGTAAAGAAAATTCCAGAAAAACTTCTGCTTCCTTGACTATGCTAAAGCTTTGAGGGTGTGGATCACAACAAACTGTGGAAAATTCTGAAAGAGATGGAAATACTCTTTCAGAAGAGTATTTAGACTACCTTACCTACCTCCTGCAAAACCTGTATGCAGGTCAAGAAGCAACAGTTAGAACTGGACATGGAAAAAACTGGTTCCAAATTGGGAAAGGCTGTATATTGTCACCCTGCTTATTTAACTTATATGAAGAGCACATCATGCAAAATATCTGGCTGGATGAAGCATAAGGTGGAATCAAGATCGCTGGGAGAAGTATCAATAACCTCAGATATGCAGATAACACCACCCTTATGGCAGAAAGTGAAGAAGAACTAAAAAGCCTCTTGATGAAAGTGAAAGAGGAGAGTGAAAAAGCTGGCTTAAACCTCAGAATTCAAGAAACTTAGATCATGGCATCTGGTCCCATCACTTCACAGCAAATAGATGGGGAAACAATGGAAACAGTAAGACTTTATTTTATTTGGCTCCAAAATCACTGCAGATGGTGACTGCAGCCATGAATTTAAGACACTTCCTCCTTGGAAGAAAGGTATGACAAACCTAAACAGCGTATTAAAAAGCAGAAACATTATTTTGCCAACAAAAGTCCATATAGTCAAAGCTATGATTTTTCCAGTAGTCCTGTATGCATGTGAGAGTTGGACCATAAAGAAGGCTGAGCCCCGAGAAATTGATACTTTTGAACTGTGGTGTTGCTGAAGACTCTTGAGAGTCCCTTGGACTGCAAGGAGATCCAACCAGTCCATCCTAAAGGAAATCAGTCCTCGATATTCATTGGAAGGACTGATGCTGAAGCTGAAGCTCTGATACTTTGGCCTCCTGATGCAGAGAACTGACTCATTTGAAAAGACCCTGATGCTGGGAAAGATTGACGGCAGGAGGAGAAGGGGACGACAGAGAATGAGATGGTCAGATGGCATCACTGACTCAGTGGACATGAGTTTGAGCAAGCTCTGTGAGATGGTGAAGGACGGGGAAGGACAGGGAAACGTGCTGCAGTCCATGGAGGCTCAAAGGGTCACTGAGCAACTAAATGACAACAGTATCTGTAAAGTGGGGATAATAATTCCCATTGTCTGCTTAATCAAATTTTTCAAAAAGGAAATTGGACTGCATAGGAGATTCAGGACAGTTGTTTTAATTGTGTGGTATTAGCACCTTTCTGTGTAATAAAAGGAGTTTGTACTACAGTTACTTCTCAAGTTCATGGCTATGGACAACTGGGAGGAGTGAAGAGGAATGCTGTCTGCTTACAACCATTTATGCACCATCTCACTTCCTTCTTCTTTGCCAGTCATCATTTATTGAAAACACCATTTTCCAGGGATCATATCATGTTTTGAGTTTAAGTATAATATCTGCTTGACTGGCACATATGCTTTCAGAAGTATACCTTATTTCATGGAATGACAACTTCCACAAAGTTCCCTCAACCATGGGGTGTTTCCTTTCCCTATGGGTCAGTTATCCCATTGCACTAATGAGGCATCAATAAACCAAATAATATCACTCAGGCACAAATGACAATTAGATGGCAGAGCTGGAATTCGAACCCATTAGACAGCTTTACTTCCAGGTCTGTTCTTGTGTCATTGAACAAGGCTCGTGCTTCGTCTCAGCTCAGATATCTTATTTACAGTTGATGTTTTATTGTCTGAAATTTCACAGCCTAGCTCTTTGACCCCTTAAAAACACATTTAAGCAATTGTAGCACTCTTGCCTCAGTGCACTTTTATTTTTGCTTAATCAATTCGTCAAGGCCTTCTATTGTTAGTAGGAGAAAGGCAGAAACCAAGAACTCTCACGACAGCTCCAAACATTCAATTATTCATTGGAATGAATAGTGTTTTACGGAAGCAAAATAGACACACCCAGGATTATCATGATTTAACAAGTGAGCTGCTCTAGATCTGAGCATACATGGAATATGCCCCTGCTATAAAAGAAACAATATGGAATCTGACTTTATAATTGTTTTTATCCCATAAGAAATGTTATTTTCTATATGCACCTAGTTTGTCTGTATCTGACTTTATAAATTAGGACTAAATTCACCAGAAGTAGACAGCTCAGGTGTAGTAATTGACACCACCGAAGTCGTCAGAAAACCTTCCTTTCTCTCTTTTTCTGTTTCATCATCCTCCAAGTGTGTGGCTTCCATCCTCATGGTCCAAAATGGCTGCTACAGGGCCAGTGCCCATGTCAGTATTTCAGGCAGTAGGAAAGAGCACAATGGGAAGGGCAGAAGGGTGTGTGCAAGCTGCCTTGAAATAAATTCTTCTGCAAGTACCACACATTAACTTCTGCTTACATCCCTTTGACTATATCTTATTCTCCTGATCTTTCTTAGTTGTACAGAGATAAAGGTTTCTACTTTATTAATAATCATCCCCACTGCTCTTTGCCATTCTCTCCCCCTCCCTACTTCCCAGAAAACCAAAGCTAGCTGTTATACATATATTCCTACATTTCTATAGCATTATACAAGTAATTGATATATGTGTTGTTTATAGTGATCAGAATTGGATCATCCTATACAAATTATTCTGCAGCTTGATTTTAGATTCCTCTCTGTGAATCTGCTTCATATAGATGTCCTCATTCTTTTTCAATAGCTGCTTCAGATCCTCTAGTATCAATATGCACAAATATTTCACTATACAACTTTTACTGATTAAGATGTTCAAAAGGGCAGCAAAATCAGCTTGATGAAGTACTGAACACAGCTAAAAAATCAAGAGACTGAATAGCTGAGAGAAAGTTAGAAGCTTTAGGGTCAAGCACAGTAAGTGGGTTAACGTGGCTAGCTGAGGACACAGAGCATGCTCAGAGCGTGGCTGCAGCGTTTTCAGGACAGAGGGGGCACTTGTTAGCAGAGCTTCTGATGCCACAAAATCCCTAAAGATGCCATTTATGCCATCTGGCTTTGTTGTTCCTCTCAATCAGCATCTTTAGACATTTCTACTATTCATTTTTTCCCTTTTCAAAACGTCTCTCCAATCAAATCACCATCTAATTTCTAAATTCTGGGGGGAAAAAAAAGAGTTTAAAAAAATTTAAAACTTTGCCCTTAAACTACTTTTTCAAGTTATTAGTCCACCTGTTGATAGCCTGTCTGTCCGTTTTGAGTTTGAGAATTCTTTTTATTCTTCTTGCACACATTTTCCTTCTCGTTATTTGGCCCTCTTTCCCCTTTTCCTTGCTCTTTGATAATTGTCCTCACCTTCTTATGCTTTTCAGATATTTATTGAAACACAAACCAGCATATATGCTCTTATCTTGAATTTGCATATGTATTTTAAATTTAACATGGAAAGGAGCTGTATTAGACTCTGAATCTCCAGGTTTGTTGTTGCTTCTTCTGAAAATTGAGGCTCGTGCCTAACACTGCTCTTTCTCGACGTGACCTATTTGTGAAGCCCCGAATGTAAGTCCTGCATAGGGTGACTAAGTGGAGAAAGTAAGCAAAAAAGCAAAGGTAACTCTATGAAAGAGACTGAAAGAAAATTTTCTCATAATACAAACATACATATTTCAGCATGCAGGGCAAACAAAAATGATCGAGAAACAAGCTGCTCAGATTCTTTTGCCTAATCCCAGCTTGAAGGGTTTTCCCTACCTTTGTGTTTTGTGAAGTGAAACTGGGTAAACAGGGAGGCTGTGAGGATGTTCACTGGGAAGCCGTCATGTATCAGTATCACTGCATTCTTCATCTTTCTGTTTTTCTGGTTTCCTCACTTTACAATGGGAGGTGCCAGGAAATAGGGGTGCTGGTTGTGAGAGCACCTAACAGCCTACCTACATTCTTGCCTTGGTTTTGACACCTCTTTGTTCTAAGAAACATGACCTATGTTTATAAAACGATGAGACAACACTAGTAAGACTACAGATCTCAGAGAATCTCATGTATGGGAGCGATTTGCATGTCAGGAAACTGAAGGGGTAAAGTTGTTTGTCCCAGTTCATGTTATTGTTGGCAAAGCCAGAAGCAAATTCTTGTCCATTGTGCAAGCTCCCTTCACTGTGCCCTTGGCTCCAGGCTGCTTCAAATGTTGAACATTATTTCCAAGAAAAAGAAAAAAAAGTTAATCACCTAGCGTTTTATGGAATGCTGACCACACACCAGAAACCATTGTGCAAGATGTTTTCATTCTTTCTTTTACTTCATGCATATTTATCCGGGGATGTTTATGCATGAGTCAAAGAGGGTCTGTGTCCTCATGGAGCTTATATCTGAGTATGTGCGCACACCTGCTGACAGAGGATAAGGGAAGGTAGGGAGTGGAAGAAAAACAATAAAAGCAAGTAAGTGCAGTTCAGTTCAGTTCAGTCGCTCAGTCGTGTCCGACTCTGCCACTCCATGAATCGCAGCACGCCAGGCCTCCCTGTCCATCACCGACTCCCGGAGTTCACCCAAACTCATGGGCATCAAGTCGGTGATGCCATCCAGGCATCCCATCCTCTGTCGTCCCCTTCTCCTGCCCCCAATCCCTCCCAGCATAAAGGTCTTTTTCAATGAGTCAACTCTTTGCATGAGGTGACCAAAGTATTCGAGTTTCAGTCTCAGCATCAGTTCTTCCAATGAACACCCAGGACTGGTCTCCTTTAGGATGGACTGGTTGGATCTCCATGCAGTCCAAGGGACTCTCAAGAGTCTTCTCCAGCACCACAGTTCAAAAGCATCAATTCTTTGGCGCTCAGCTTTCTTCACAGTCCAACTCTCACATCCATACATGACCACTGGAAAAACCATAGCCTTGACTAGATGGGCCTTTGTTGACAAAGTAATATCTCTGCTTTTTAATATGCTATCTTGGTTGGTCATAACTTTCCTTTCAAGGAGTAAGCGTCTTTTAATTTCATGGCTGCAATCACCATCAAGTAAACTTATGCTTATATCTGACGGTGTTTTATGTTAAATGAACATCTGAGATAGGATAGGATAGGGAAAAGCCTACTTTGTATTATCTCGTTTAATTCTAACATCAAGTCTATGAGACAGGAACTAGTATTCTAATAGGTAGATAAAGAAAGCAAGGATCTGGGGAGTTTAGTAATTTCCTTAAGTTCAACCATCTTGTGTAGGAAGGTGCTAGATCTAAGCTCAAGTCTGCCTCACTCAAGAATTGTGCTCTAGTCATTATGCCCATTCGCCTCTAAATGAGAATGTCATGGGGGGAAAAAAAAATTTCCTTGAATTTTATTCAAAGCAGAGATTGTTCAATGAGTAGATACAGCAGATAAGTGCTGATGATTAAGTAGCTGAACAATTGAGCTGAATGGCTTAATGAAGTTAAGGCTCCATGACATCAGAACTTGAGTTATTTCTTCCTGAGAATGATAGAAAAGAGGCCGAATAAAAATACATTATTGGATTCATCTGGTTCCTATTTTCAAGGATCAAAGAATCAACTAATAGGTACACAATTCTTGAAGGCATGCTGTTCAAAGCAAGGTCAGCATCTAATAAAGACATCTACTATTTAATCATGGATCAGACCACTTGACTTTGCTTGTATCACTGATACCAGCCATTATTGGCCGAGAACCAGCAGAGTACTCAGTACAGCATGAAATAAGGGAGGTTGGGGGATCTGTTAATTGCATCTTGTCTCTGCTCTAGGAGGTACACTCCTCCAAAATCAGTCCCTTCCAATTATGCCAGGTTGCAGCTGGCATGGTGAACCCTGGGTTGTTTTCGCCCAATGAAAGAGTCTAATTTTATCACAGAATCATAGGATTGGCAAGACCTTGAGAGGTCAGCGGAGGCTTTCAGGCAAGACTGCACTGAGTGAACGTATCTAATCCTATTTTAAACCATCTCCAGAGGGGAGATTCCATGATTTCTCTTGAAAGCCAATGCCAGTGTTAAGCCACCTTGTGTATAGCCAGTCTAACATCCCCAGTGATTTATTTTAGACTCACAGGGTTTATAATGCTAGTTTATATTATCTCTATGTTCCCTCTTAACTTGTTAAAAAGTATTGTTGTAAGTCGAAATAACTCTTATGTTTGGGTAAAGGGATTAATGATTTGTAATTGTTCTTTAATGGGGTATTATATCACTTATTAGCTAAAAAGCCCTAGATTGAACATTTATTCTGTGTTAGCTTTAAGAAGTCCAAATCAAATGACTCTGAAGGACTTCCAACGCAGCTCCCACTTTGTCCCTTGTTCCCTTGCTCTGAGCACACTGGCCATTTTATATCCTCAAACGTGCCCAGCTCATTTCTTACTCAGGGCTTTTGCACTTGCTATTTGATCCTGTGCCTTTGACAGTCTGCCCTAAATTCTTCCTGTGAAGGCCGCCTTCTCCTCAGAAAAGCAATCCCCAATCAGCCTATTTAAAGTCTCCTAGAGCACGTATCATTCTCTAAAATTATCTTATTTATTCCCTAGTTGGCACCGTTGCTGTTTGTCTCCTTCCGAAAGAATGTGTGAACTGTGCAGACAGTAGCCTCACCTGACTGTTTTGTTCTAATCATTGTAATCCCAGCGTCTAAAACAAGCACATGATAAGCACCTGATGAATTTTTGCTGAAGAAATGAATGAAAGGATATTCACATGGCAGGAGAGCAGTGGAAAATGTTTATTGAGTCTGTGTCCTCGGAGAACTCCCAGAGGGGTCTGTCCCAGGAGGGTGTGCAGTATGCTTATGGGATCTTCAGCATCAGACCATGTGGCCAAAGTCCCAGATCCAGCATTTACCAGCTGTGTAACTTTGGGCAAGTTACTTACACCCTCTCAGTTTTAGTTGTGTAATCTGTGAGATGCTGGCGGTAAAACTCAGCTCCCTTGTCAGTTGTTGGGATGAGTGGGTTATTTTAGCTATTACTTTTGGAAACAATGATTATTGAGCACCTACTATGTGCCAGGTTCTGATCTAGGAGCTGAGAATACAAAAATGATCAGTTGATAAAAATCTCTCCCCTCCGAGCATACACTTTGGTGCATGTATACATGTATAATAATTAAAGAACTGGATTTTGAATTTAACCTACAAGGGGATTAGATCTGCTCAGTGTGCTAGTACAGGCTCTTCATTCAATTGTCAGTGTGTATTCACTATGGGCCTCTTATGTTTCCAAGAATAAATATCCAGTTAATAATGGTGTATTAGGTACATACACAGAGAGGTCTATGTATAAGAGAGTATGGCCAGTTTCACCTACAAAGAAATTGCTTGTGTTTGACACCTACAGTGCATAAAGAGATCTAAAGTGGTCCTCCCCAAAATTTGTTTAATATTTATTGTATTGCAGAAAGATTATCAACCAAAGAAACAAGTGAGTATTTCTTGGAACTTTTAATAGAGAAAGCACTTTTTCTGGAAATAATGGTGTTTTTTAAGTTTTATCAGTGTACCATTTGCATTGTTGATGTCACACTTAGAATCTTTAATTATCTATTGAAGTATCATTGCTTTAAATGTTGTGTTAGTTTCTGTTGTACAACAAAGTAAATCAACTACACATATACACATATTCCTTCCTTCTTGAGCCTCCTCCTCCACCCCTCTTCCCACCCCTCTAGGTCATCACAGAGCACCGAGCTGAACTCCTTGTGCCACAGCACCTTCCCACCATTGTTGTTCAGTTGCTAAGTCAAGTTCAACTTTTTGCTTCCTGACCTACAGATAGGTTTCTCAAGAGGCAGGTCAGGTGGTCTGGTATTCTCATCTCTTTCAGAATTTTCCACAGTTGATTGTGATCCACACAGTCAAAGGCTTTGGCATAGTCAATAAAGCAGAAGTAGATGTTTTTTGGAACTCTCTTGCTTTTTCTTTGATCCAGCAGATGTTGGCAATTTGATTTCTGGTTCCTCTGCCTTTTCTAAATCCAGCTTGCTCATCTGGAAGTTCTCGGTTCACATATTGTTGAAGCCTAGCTTGAAAGATTTTTAACATAATCTTGCTAGCATGTGAAATGAGTGCAATTGTACAGTAATTTAAACATTATTTGGCATTGCCTTTCTTTGGGACTGGAATGAAAACTGACCTTTTCCAGTCCTATGGCCACTACTGAGTTTTCCAAATTTGCTGGCATATTGTATGCAGCACATTAACAGCATCATCTCTTAGGATTTTAAATAACTCAACTGGAATTCTGTCACCTCTACTAGCTTTGTTCGTAGTGATCCTTCCTAAGGGCCACTTAGCTTTGCATTCCAGGATGTCTGGCTCTAGGTGAGTGATCACACCATCGTGATTATCAGGAT
The DNA here is from genome assembly GCA_006410635.1 of Cephalophus harveyi. Classification (NCBI taxonomy): domain Eukaryota; kingdom Metazoa; phylum Chordata; class Mammalia; order Artiodactyla; family Bovidae; genus Cephalophus; species Cephalophus harveyi. The sequence goes on from SJYT01017748.1 coordinate 138,830, forward strand.
TGTGAAGATCTTTTTTGTACAGTTCTTCTGTGTATTCTTGCCACCTCTTCTTAATCTCTTCTGCTTCTGTTAGGTCCTTGCCATTTCTGCCCTTTATTGTGCCTTAACTTTGCAAGAAATGATCCCTTTTATCTCCAATTTTCTTGAAGACACCTCTAGTCTTTGCCATTCTATTGTTTTCTTCTATTTCTTTGTATTGTTCACTTAAGTCTTTCTTATCTCTCTTACAGTTCTCTGGAACTCTGCATTCAGTTGGTTTATCTTTCCCTTTCTCCTTTGCGTTTTGCTTCTCTTCTTTTCTCAGCCATTCGTAAGTCCTCCTCAGACAAACCACTTTGCCTTCTCGCATTTTTTTTCTCCCTTGGAGATGATTTTGGTCACCACCTCTTGTACAATGTTATGAATGTCCCTCCATAGTAGTTCAGGCACTCCGTCTAACAGATCGAATGCTTTGAATCTGATTGTTGCCAGCACTAGCTCTCTGTTTTACAAATGGTAGTGTATATACGTCAATGCATCTCTCCTGATTTTTCCCACCCTCCCCTTCCTCCCTTGAGTCTACATGTCCATTCTCCAAGTCTGTATGTCTATTACTGCTCTGCAAATAGGTTCATCTCTGCCATTTTGCTAGATTCTATATGTATGTGTTAATACATGACATTTTGTTTTTCTCTCTCTGACTTACTTCACTCTGTATGATAGACTCTAGATCCATCCACATCACTACAGATGACCCAGTTTTGTTCCTTTTATGGCTGACTAGTGTTCCTTTGTTGGAGAAGGCAATGGCACCCCACTCCAGTACTCTTGCCTGGGAAATCCCATGGATGGAGGAGCCTGGTAGGCTCCAGTCCATGGGGTCGCTAAGAGTCCGGCACGACTGAGCAACTTCCCTTTCACTTTTCACTTTCATGCATTGGAGAAGGAAATGGCAACTCACTCCAGTATTCTTGCCTGGAGAATCCCAGGGACAGAGGAGCCTAGTGGGCTGCCATCTATGGGGTTGCACAGAGTCGGACATGACTGAAGCGACTTAGCAGCAGCAGTTTTCCATTGTATGTATGTACCACATCTTTTTTTTTCATCTGTTGATGGACATTTAGGTTATCTCAATATCCTGGTAAATAGTGCTGCAATGAATATTGGAATTCATGTGTCCTTTTGAATTATAGTTTTCTCAGAGTATATGCCCAGTAGTGGGTTTTAAGACCTTGATTTTTTTTTAAGCTATTTTTCACCAATAATTCATTGTCATTTTAGGATGCCTTTTAAAAGAGATAAGCAGCCGAGAGAAACTTTTATATATTAGTAGGTGTTCACAGACATGTATGCATAAGTTTTTTAACATAGGTGAGTTTCTATTTCTGAAGTTTACCTTTGTATTTACCAATATGGTGACTGCATTCTATGTCAACAAATATACAGACTCCCCATTTTTAATAGCTCCACATCTGTGCATGAATACATCATATCTGTTCAATTCTCAGTTTAAAATTTCAGTTAATTCCAGCTGTTTTGCTGTTGTAAATAATACTGGTAGAAACATATCTGACAGAGCAATTTTTGTAATTGTTTGATTTTCTTAGAATATATTTGAAAAGAATAACTGTACCTGAGAGGAAGGTACAGAACAATGGATTTGATTATATGAAAACTAATTCTTAACATATATATTAATAAATCAAATAAAAAAAAAAACAATGTGAAGCTTGGAAAATATTTGCAAGACATATTTGGTATAAGAGCATGATTGCTTCAGCCAGCCTGCCTGAGGTCAACTTCTTTACTTGCTAGTTCTGTGAGCTGGGGAAATTACTTCCTCTGATTTCCTCATCTGTAACAATAGGGATAATAATAGTACCTGTCTTTAAAGGAAATATGAGGGGTAGATAGGCTATGTCCCGAACTGTGCCTGATACCAAAGACTGGTTATATAAAAGTTTGTTAATAAATGTGTCCTCATTGGGTAACTTCCTATCTGAAGAGTTTAGAGATCAGTAAGATTAACCACTATAATATGATTAACACTTAAAACCTGAGCAATAAACTAAGCAATGTAACAGAATAATCACACAAGAAATATACAGAGAGTTGATTAATATATTAAAAGATGTTTACCATGTCTAAAAATCAAAAACACGAGAGTTAAATCCATAAAATACATTTAGCCCATCTAATTGACAAATAGTAAACAAAGTAATTATTAACCAATACTTAGATCTCCCGAACTCATTTGGATAACAATATAAATTTGATTAATGCATTTGGAAAATAACTTAGAAAATAATTATGCTACTATTATGTTAAAAGTTTGAAAAAGGTTTCATCGCTTTGGTTCTGTAACTCTGTTTCTGAGAGTATACTTAAAGACATAACCTAAAACATGCACAGAGATGTTCACGAAGGTGGCAAATCCAATACAGAGCTGAAACAGCAAAGTGGTTAATACGCAGCATAAAACCAGTTTTTAACTCTGCCTTGACCATAAACCAGTAGTTAGTTTGAGATAAATGTTTAATCTTTTTTAACCGAATTCTTTCACCTGAAAAAGATAACGCCTAGTATAATGGATTTGTGCATAAAGATGCACAATGACCACCACAGAGCAAACTCTCACAAACTGATTGCAGTTATCACTATTAGTAATAGCTCCAAAATTTAGATAAGCTGAATAATTGTAGAAACATAAATGACCATATTTTTCTAATATTTTAAAGACATATATAATTTATATATATATATAAAGACATATAAGTTCAAAAGTGAATCTGTCGTGTAAACTTAACTATGTAAAACTATATACATTTAGAAGGTAAGTAACATCAAATGGTAGTTATTTCCAATGGTAGAATTATAATTTTATTCTCTGTGTATGTATATGTGTGTATATATGTATAATTTCTATAATTTCTAAGGTTTCTATGGTATATACATAGTACACTTACATCCACAAAACAGGTATTTATATTAATAAAACCAACTCTTAAGTAAAATGTTTGATAGTTATAGTAATATACAAATAAGTATATAGTATTTATAATTCCTTTGGCTAAGAAGTGGCATTTCCTCTTATTCCAGCATCTTCCAATCGTCAAATATTTATTATGTGTTCCCAGGCACTTAGCACTTGCTAGAGGCAAGTCCCGGTAAGTCCCTGTTCTCAGGGTATTGACACATAGAGATCATCTCACCGATACACTCACTAAGGAATCAGAAATTCACACATTTCCATGGTGACTTTGAATAAATTCAAAATGATAGTAAATCTTTCAGAGTAGATTTTTACCTTTCAGCGTTGATTTTTTCATTTGTATACATAGATTAAGTTTATTAAAAGTTTAGCATTTAAAAGTGATAACAGACTAAGACTAACATTTTCTCCAGAAAAATGAAAGACCCAAACTTTCGAGTTACTATTAAGTTTCACTTGTGGAGTGGAGAAGTGTACAGATTGGGCAGACTGAGCGGTTTTGCTGTGTGTCAGTATAGAGATAATCAGCAGTTAACATTTTCTATGAAACAAGAAGAATCACCATCTCTACCTGTGTTATCCAAAAAACGTCCATCTTTGCTTTGCTGCTGATGTCAGCTAGACTATGCGAAACAAATTGATTAGCAGATTTGTTTCAGTTCTTATTGGTTATTGGTCAGGATCTTCCCAGAAAATCAGTACAGCATGAGATTTAACATGAAATTTTATCATCCTTGAGCTAATAAATAATTCATAATAAAAGCCAAATGAAAAGAAAGATCTGAGTGATATTCTAAAATGAATTTGGGTTCACCACCCCTGCCTTTATTTGGTAAGAATAGGGTCACACTGCTCTCTTTCAGGGCTCTGTTTCCTGTGTACCTGGCACGGTGTGTTTAGCTTCAGAAAACACTAACACGAAGCAAGAGAAGATTGCATTATAATGAGGCTCTAAAGTTAAACTAGTAATTTAAGTAACATTAACTTTCTGATTAAAATATTAATGACTACAAAAATATATAGAGGCTTCAGTGGCCTAACATCCCCTGTTACATCCAGAATTTGATAAAGATGATTCTGGAATCTTCCTTTCGTCAGTTCTCAGCACAGTTTATATAGGACACGTGAAGTCTTCCCATCATATATAGTGAAAAAAGTGAGTTACTCTTTGGAAATAAGGGGACAATACATAGTAATTTGTCATAGCGGTAGGCAAATATTTATGAAAGCAGAATCTTAGCATTGAAAACTCTTTCAAATTAGTATTTCAGATACACAAGCAAGGCATGCTCATTATATAAAATTGGAAACTATGAAAATTAGAAAGAAGAAAAACTATCACATTTTAAACACCTATGGACATATACTTGGACAATTTGGTAAATTCCCATATTTCAGCAACCACCACCCCAAGAAAAACACAAGCACAAACAACTGTAGCTATTTTTCATATTAAATAGAGCTAAAGAAAATACCCATCTTTCTGCTTCATTTCTTTGTTTCTGAATTCTTTATATTATATTCAGAAGAATTTGAAAGATTTATCCTCTGGTTCTTTTCACACCTCTCCTAGTAGACATACAAGCTGTGCATTCCATTTGATTAGCAGGTGAAAATTTTATTTAACCCCCAAGATAGAAGTGATCATGATGTACACTGTTCTTTCAGTGGTTCTGCCCCTTTCTAGACAAGGGTCGTTTGTTATCTTTAAAATAAGGAAAGTAATAGCACCAACTTCCAAAGTTTTGTTATAATTAAATGAATTGATAACATGTGAAGGAATTTGAAAATGACAAGTGTATGGCATATGAGTTTAACAAACACTGGCTGTTATTACTGTTGATGTCACTGTCATTGTTATTGTTCAGATGGTCCCTGTGGTTTTATAGAAAGTAACAGGGCAAAAAGTAGGAAAAATGGGTCCACATCATTATTAGCCAAAGCAAAGAGAGGAAAACAAAAAGCTGTGTTTTTTTATCTATATTTTTATCACAGTATAAAGGGAAAATCATTATATACACACATTGAGAAACCCTCTTTGTGAGTATGCATGGAAATATTAGGCTGTATGACTGCAAAATATTTTAAAATATTATGTAAATGCAATATAACAAATTATCATAGTAAATATTGTGAAACCTCTCAAGATAATTATTTCTCATGAACATTGTGTAACCAAAGCTAATATTTGCTATTCAGCAGAAGAGTAAAATAAATAACTTCATGGAATTTGTAGTATCTTAATTAATCTAATTTCATCTGTAAAATGTATGAGTCAACTTGGCGAGGAGCAAATGCAATTTTATTTATCAATTTAAAATTTAAAATTCCAGTTGACTATTTTTAACTTGTATAAAAGTAAAAAGAAACAAACAAAAAAAAAGGATTATTGCTTTCAAAGGCATCCTTTCTGCTTTTCCTACTCAAAAATGGCTCTGATTAAAATTTTTAGCTTTGGCAAGCAGTTATCCAAAAATATGATCAAATGATAAATGGATGAGAAATTCATGACTAAAACCCAGCTCTATGCTCTGCTTTCTAAGTAATATTTTTCAACCAAATTTGAGTAATTATTTGTACAATGCAGACTGATATGACTAATATTTGAGCAGTCTATTAAAAACAAAGTGGGGGGATTGCTCATATTATAGGGATCCAAAAAACAAAGAGAAATTCACAATTAAATTCCTTTAACTTTCTTCAATTATCACAGTGTCACAGGTTGAGTTTCTCAGTAAGCAGACTCTGAGACAGAGGTGTAGGATGCTAATTGAGAAGCTCTCGATTTTAAAACTTGGGAGGGGGAAGGAAAGATGCTGAGGGAATAAGTTGAAGTGTATCTCAGGCCTCATGTTATCCTTGGTTGACCTTACTAGTGGCTCTGAAGCTAAAATGGCCTGTACCTGTTCCCCCATATTGAACACAAATGACCAACCCTCCATATGACATGAGATGTTGCTCTCCCTCATAAGGACATGGCCTTGAAGGGGGTAACACTGTTCAGCTTAGGAAATTTCTTAAAGGGGATAACATCTAAAGCTTATGCTAAGAAATACAGGAAAACAATAGAATGGGAAAGACTAGAGACCTCTTCAAGAAAATTAGAAATACCAAGGGAACATTTCAAGCAAAAATGGGCACAATAAAGGACAGAAATAGTATGAACCTAACAGAAGCAGAAGATATTAAGAAGAGGTGGCAAGAATACACAGAAGAACTGTACAAAAAAGAGCTTCATGACCCAAATAACCATGATGGTATGATCACTCACCTAGAGCCAGACATCCTGGAATGAGAAGTCAAGTAAGCCTTTTGAAGCATCACTACAACAAAGCTAGCAGGGGCGATGAAATTCCAGCTGAGCTAAAAGATGATGCTGTGAAAGTGCTGCATTCAATATGCCAGCAAATTTGGAAAACTCAGTAGTGGCCACAGGACTGGAGGAGGTCAGTTTTCATTCCAATCCCAAAGAAAGGCAATGCCAAAGAATTTCAAACTACCACACAATTGCACTCATCTCACACACTACGTAAGGCTCAAAATTCTCCAAGCTAGGCTTCAACAGTACGTAAACTGAGAAACTCCAGATGTTCAAGCTAGATTTAGAAAAGGCAAAGGAACCAGAAATCAAATTGCCAACATCTGTGGGATCTTAGAGAAAGCAAGAGAATTCCAGAAAAACATCTAATTCTACTTTATTGACCACACCAAAGTCTTTGACTGTGTGGATCACAACAAACTGGAAAATTCTTAAAGAGATGGGAATACCAGACCATCTGACCTGCCTCCTAAGAAACCTGTATGCAGGTGAAGAAGCAACAGTTAGAACTGGACATGGAACAATGGGTTGTTTTCAAATTGGGAAAGGAGTAGGTCAAGGCTGTATATTGTCAGCCTGCTTATTTAACTTACATGAAGAGTACATCATGCAAAATGCGGGCTGGATGAAGTACAAGCCAGAATCAAGATTGCCAGGAGAAATATTAATAACCTCAGATATGCAGATGACACCACCCTAATGGCAGAAAGTGAAGAGGAGCTAAAAAGCCTCTTGATGAAAGTGAAAGAAGAGAGTGAAAAAGTTGGCTTAAAGCTCAACATTCAGAAAACGAAGATCATGGCATCTGGTCCCATCACTTCATGGAAAATACATGGGGAAACAATGGAAACAGTGAGAGACTTTCTATTCTTGGGCTCCAAAATCACTGCAGATGGTGACTGCAGCCCTGAAATTAAAAGACGCTTTCTCCTCAGGAGAAAAACTATGACCGACCTAGTGTAGCAGTGTTAGCCCCTCAGTCATGTCTGACTCTTTGTGACCCCATGGACTGTGGCCTGTCAGGTTCTTCTGTCCATGATATTCTCCAGGCAAGGATACTGGAGTGGATTGCTATTCCCTTCTCCAGAGGATCTTTCCGACCCAGGGATCGAACCCAGGTCTCCTGCATTGCAGGGTCTCCTGCAGTACAGGGAAGATCCATGACCGACCTAGACAGAATATTAAAAAGCAGAGACATTACTTCACTGACAAAGGTCCATATATTCAAAGCTATGGATTTTCCAGTAGTCATGTATGGATGTGAGAGTTGGGCCATAAAAAAAGCTGAGGGCCAAAAAACTGATGCTTTTGAACTGTTGTCTTGCAAAAGACTCGCGAGTCCCTTGCACAGCAAGGAGACCAAACTTGTCAATCCTAAAGGAGATCAGTCCTGAATATTCATGGGAAGGAATGAATGATGATGCTGAAGCTGAAGGTCCAATACTCTGGCCACCTGATGTGAAGAACTGACTCTTTAGAAAAGACCCTGATGCTGGGAAAGACTGAAGGCAGGAGAAGGGGACGACAGAGGATGAGATGGTTGGATGACATCACTGACTCAATGGACATGAGTTTGAGCAACTCTGGGAGTTGGTGATGGACAGGGTATACTGGTGTGCTGCGATCCATGGGGCTGTAAAGAGTTGGACATGACTGAGTGGCTGAACTGACTATCTGACGATGGCATGCTCTGTGTCTGGACAACACATTCTTCCTGAAGGATGAACTGGGCAAAACTCCATGATTTGGGCAAAATGTCTACCATATATACTCTATCATGTTTGTTTAGACAAGTAGTGAAATTCCTAAGTAAACCTTCAAGAGAAGTTTTGTGAACCATTTTTTCTTACTCCGCTCTCCCAGATTCATCAAATTAATTCATAATTGTCCCTGAGAAATAAAACTTCTGCATCACCTCCTTTAGGAAGCCTTCATCATCCAAACAGATGTGTATATATTACTTCTACTAAATTTTGTTTTTGAATTGTTTTTTAATGTATCAATTTTCCTCAAAAGGAGAGCTCCATTAGAGCAGGGCTTTTGTCTTGAGTACCTTTCTCTATTAACTGTCTACCATGTAATAATAGTCACTCAGTTAAATATTTAGTCAGTGAATGAATGAATACTTCTTGTGTCTCTGGTTCCATCATCTTAATACCTCCTAATCCTTCCCACATAGCAAAATTAATANGTACCTTTCTCTATTAACTGTCTACCATGTAATAATAGTCACTCAGTTAAATATTTAGTGAGTGAATGAATGAATACTTCTTGTGTCTCTGGTTCCATCATCTTAATACCTCCTAATCCTTCCCACATAGCAAAATTAATACAAGATGTTCTCCTTACCACAACTTGCAAGCTTTGTTTAAAAAAGAGAGAGAGAGAGACTGTCTTATCACCAGTGTATCACCAGAGTTCTGGCTTAAAAGAGTTTAATAGTCATTGAGTGGATGAATATTGTATTAATAGCCCTGGAGAGGACAATAAGGTAGTCTGTATGCAAGGAACTGAGGCTCCCAGGTGGTTCAGTGGTAAGGAATCTGTCTGCCAATGCAGGAGACGCAGGCTTGATCCCTGGGTCTGGAAGATCCTCTGGAGGAGGAAATGGCAACCCACTCCAGTATTCTTGCCTGGGAAATCCCATACATAGGTGAGCCTGGTGGGCTATAGTCCAGGGTTGCAAAAAGAATCAGACACAACTTAGCAACTAAATCACAAGAACAGTACAAGAAACTACATGATTTGGGTATTTGTTGCATTTAGTGTTTGGAGTTTTAGTAAATCTGAGGGAAAATACTGACATCAAAATTTTAATATTAGGTAATAATACATTTTATTACTGTACTAAACATTCATCATAAATTATACCATATAATACTTTTGTTGATGTCTATTTAGAAATGTCTGATTCTTGTTTCCACAGTCACAAAAAAGTGCCTACAGTAATCTAGACAACAAACATTTTAATAGCCTGAATGAAAGTTGCTGTGTTTTAATTTTAATATATCACTTAACCCTGGTAAACATATGGAACATGTATTATTTTTATCCTCATTTCTCTAGATAAGGAAAATTAAGGCTCCAGAGATTTAAAAGGTTTACCCTATGCCCGCATCTAATGATTTCAGACTAATGAGATTCTAATTGATTTATCAAATTTCAAAACAGTATACCTTAAAACCACCAACAACCAGCAGTGCTTTAGAAATCTACATGTATGTACAGAGTTTTTGCAATACGTATATAAATTTATCCTCAGGATTTGTGAGGAGTAAAGCATGGCTTAAGAAAATAAAAGAACTGATCATAATATGTTGTAAGAGAGACATGTTGCATATTGCGTTTTCCAAAGATGGCCACAGCTGTAGATTCTAATCTCGCGTGCTCTTCTGTAGTGTGACTGGCTACTCCCTATCAAACATGGAGTCTTTTTCTCTTTCTCTGGAATCTGGACTAGCCTTAGTGACTCTTGAAACTGATACAATGCTATAGGAAGGACACTGCCTGACTTCTAAGGCTGGGTCAGGGGAGTCTTGAGGTTCTTCCCTGACCTCTTGGACCACTCACTCTCCAACTGTTCCCTCTCCAGTTGCTCTCTTTTATACTCCACACATCACTTATGTATCTCACCCAGGGATCCCTCCAGCAACACTAGTCACCTCCAGCCATTTAAATTTCTTGATTAAGACCTCAGATATACTCAAGAATGGATAAAGCATATCCAATCTGTCCTGTCTTGACTCACAGATTTTTTGAGCCTAATAAATGAATGGATTTGTATGCTATCAAAATTGAAGTGGGGGGTGGTAAGATTTACATAGCAGCTATCAGACGTATTAGAACTTGTAATTTTATTTTCTGTTCAGTTTTAGTGAGTTATCTGTCAAAGATCAAATCACAGCTCCAAAATTCCATAAAATACTATTCCCTAATGAATACTTTTTGTTGTTGTTGTTGTTTAGTTGTAGTCATGTCCAACTCTTTTGAGACCTCATGGACTGTAGCCCACTAGGATCCTCTGTCCTTGGGATTTCCCAGGCAAGAATACTGGAGTGGGTTGCCATTTCCTTCTCCAGGGGATCTTCATGACCCGGAGATTGAAACCGTGTCTGTTTCTTTGGCAGGTGGATTCTTTACCAATGAGCCACCAATGAATACTTACTATCACACAAATCTGACTCTTGAGTTTAAAAATTCCAAATTTATTTAAATTAATAATGGAAAAGACTTAATGATTGGGTCACTCAAATTACTGTATCTGAATACTGAACACTTCCTTCATTTCCCACCCCAGTTCCTGAAAATGGGACATTTAACAACTTTAGAATGAAAAATTTTATTATTCTTTCCTAGAAACTACTAACTGGCTAGTGATTATTAATATTTTATAGCTGTGGTAATGCAGACACAAACTCTACAGTACATGATTTAATTCAGATTTATGATAATGAAAATGGAAATACTTAACTGCTGTTGTGTAAATTTATAAATCCAAATAATTAACTCTGAACTCGGAGAGATTTTTAGTTAATTAACTATTACTAGAGAGTATGTGATATGTGTGTCATATCACATACTCTATAGTAATTTTATGTGTCATCCTAACTGGGCTTAGAGATGTCCAGAATAGCTGGTAAAACATTATTTATGAGTTTGTGAGGGACTCTCTGGAAGAGATTAGTATTTGAATCCATAGACAAAGCAAAGAAGACTATTTTTAATGCTAGTGGACATAATCCAATCCAGTGAGGGTGTGAGTGGAACCAAGAGGTGGAAGAAAGCAGATTTGCTCTCTCCACTTAAGCTGAGACATCCATCTTCTCCTGCCTGGGTTCCCAGACTTTCAGAGTCAGACCAGCATTCAAACTCCTGGCCCCTTGGTTCTCAGGCCTTCGGACTGAGACACCATCAGCTCGTACCACTGGCTTTCCTGGTTCTACAGCTTTCACCAGAAAGATCATAGGGATTCTTGGTCTCCAAAATCTGTGAGCCAACTCCTATAACAAACAAATAAATATCCTTTTGAATCTGTTTCTCTGGAGAACCCTGACTGATACAAGGTTCTCATATCAGAGTTTTTGTAATAAGTTTAATCATTTCTTCATCATTTTATTTTTATCATATAGATTGTCCCTAATAATTTAAGTCACAAACAATGTGACCCCAGTGAACACAGGTTTGAGGTTACAGTTTCTAGCTTCTATTGTCATCCTTGACTAGAACAAAATTTAAGTAGATTTTTTTGCACAAATTGCCAGTTATATTTTTGCCCAGATTGATTTAGTAGAATGCAGTGATCAACTTCTGGGAAATGCCAAGAGCCTAAAACTTCTAGAAATAATATTTTTTACAACTGTCCATATATGATATTCCCTAAAATAGTTTGGTCATAATTATCTTCATCAGTGTTATCAACATTTGAGAACTGTGATTTTTTTGTTGTTACATTTCATTAGCCCTTGGATCCCATCTGTTCGTCCATATTCCAAACATGTTATATGCTTAAATGCATGTGTGTGTGTGTATTATATATATATGGGTATATGTATAAATATATGTGAATAATTATGAAAAACATATAATACAGTAAGTAACTTATCTCTATATTTAGAATTTCATAAAACACATTGATAAATATTAAAAAACAGAACTAGGAATAGTCAGTATAAATCTATTAAGATTCTTCATAAAGTGAATGGAATGTTTGTTTATAACAGTATTTTCTTTAATATTTTAGTGCCTAATACAAAGCAAAAGAATAAATATATGCTTCTTCAAATGGTAAAACCAATCATTAATTGCCATTCACCTTTGTTTGATATGGACTCTTGGTTCTGAACACATGCTAAAATGAAATTTTTGATGTGTCTATTTTCATGTTTCTCTTACTCCAAGACGTCAGGTTAATAACAGCCTTTAGCTGATGGGAAATAAGTCAAACCCTGGATGTAGTTAACATTCATTTAAAAGCACAATTTGGCAATTGGTCTGTGCCATTAGGAAGAGAAAACAGGTAGGTGAAAACCCAGGACCTGGAAACAAATTTGTCTTCCTTAAATGCTCAGTTTCAAGTGTGTCTGGTTTGTAGCCCAGTTTGTATCAAAAGGGATCAATTTTTCCCCCTTTTCCCTGTTCTACTTTCGCACTGGTATTGTCTGAATCCCAGAGTGAGCAGCAATACATCATCTTGCTTCAACATCTGCTGGAGCCCCCTCTCCTCCTAATCTGCCTATATCCCCAAAGCCTTTTCCACCTGCTATAGAGCCAAATGCTCATTATAGCACACAGCAACGCCCTTCACTGTCCTTCCTCCAAGATCCTCAAGGTTAACATGGAACAATGACTGTTATTAAGTGGGGGCTTTAGGAATATAAAAGCAGACCAGGCAAGGAAAAAGGGGGAGGGGTGGTGGAAGCACTGGGTAGGAGCCAGGAGAGCTAGCTGGCAGGAAGGAGCTGCTGGAAAGCTGTGGCCAATTTTCCAGTCGAAACATGAGTCATTGAACAGAGATGCCCTAGAAATAAATAGCTTCCCTGTTCATTGCCCAGGACATGCAGAGACCACACCCTCCGGTGATTTTCTGTTGGGGCACTTTGGTGGATGGCTTTGAGCACAGTAGAGAAAGGGAGATAAAAAATGGCCAGTTCTGTGCAGGCTGGCACGTCTAGAAGTTGTGTTTACTGCTCGGCTAACTGTACATTGTAAGCAATTGGAAGTTGTTCTGCCTTCTTTTTTCCTCAAACCACCAACCTGTTCCTTCGGCTTGCATCCTCAGACCAGCCCCCAATGGAAGATTTGAAGCTCATTGGATGAAACTGCTTAGCAAACAGAGAAATTCAGAAAGCTCTCTGATGCTGTATATTCACCTTATTTATCATGAGACCTGAAGGAAATTACAAGAGGAATCTGATCGTTGGGGAGGGGGAGTAAGGGGCAGAGGCAGCTTTCGTTTAAGTTTCCTGCCTTCAGCAGCTGTGTAACTCATTTCCAGATGCCATGCTTGGTACAGTTTCCTTGTAGTTTTTTAGGAGATATTTTAAGAAGTTCAGGGCTGTTTCCTGAGTGACATTCATAGGGATGAGCTTGATAAACCACACAAATGCCGCCTGGCCTCTGACACGGTTGGCCTGCTCTGCCCTCGACACACTCTCCTGTTAATGGACCTTTGGGCAACGTCTGCGGGAGGATCAAGTCACTCTTGTTACTCTTCGGTTCCTGGAAAAAGTAGAAAACCACAGATTCCCCCAAAGGCTACCTAGTAAAATTTTCTTGCCTCCACAACCTTGAGCCCCAAGGAAGCGTGTCACTCTCCTATAGCCACACGGTGTGCCGATCTAAATAAGGTACCGGCCACCTACTTCTGTAGCCGGGAGACTGGAGGCGTTGAATGAGCTCTTGTTAACAACAGCAACAAAAAAACCAGCTAAGTGTAAAAACTGTCTGGGCTGATAGAGAAGGAGCTTCTAATCTGCTCTATGAAATGGCAGTGCACCTAAACTGTCAGACTTACCCTTAGAAGATGATTATACTGCCCTTTTCTTTTTTTAAAATCCAAGTTTGAAAGTTCCAACTTATTTGAGATAGACTGCTTTTTGCAAACTAGTGAGAATGGAGGAAGACACTTTGAGGGTTAAAAGTGTCTCATTTTTACTTGATCGAGATACTAGATCTTTGTTGTGGGTTTCTGGAGGCTAGAAAAGTAATGACAGTTTAAATAAGTGATGGACATTTCAGAAACATAGTTTTGCAACAGCTTTATTGAGATATCGGTGACATTAAAAATTGTATGTATTTCTGGAGAAGGGAATGGCAATTCACTTCACTATTCTTGCCTGGAGAATTCCATGGACAGAGAAGTCTGGCAGGCTACAGTCCATGGGGTCGCAAAGAGTCGGAGACAACTGAACAACTAACACACACACACACACACACACAAGGTGTATAGTTTGATGTTTTAATATAAATTGATCACCAAAATCAAGCTAATTAACATATCTGTCACCTCTTGAGTGGGTGTGATGAGAAGGCTTAATTTAAGATCTATCTTCTTAGCAAATGTAAGTATACAATATAGTATTATAAACTATAATCACCGTGCTGCATAGTAGAACTCTAGAACTTTTTCATCTTGCACAGCTGGAACTGTAGTTTCACCAGCATCATCCCATTTTCCCTTCCCCTAGGATCTTGACAGTCATCATCCTACTCTGCTTTTAAGTTTGTTTCAGATTCTACAAGATAGTGAAATTATACAGTATTTGGCTTTCTATGGCTTGCTTATTTTATTGGCATAATATCTTCCAGCTCAATCCATGTTGAAAATGACAGGATTGTCTTCATTTTGAAGACTGAATAGTATTCCATTGTATGCATGTCTTTCACATTTTCTTGATCCATTCATCCATTGAAGGACATTTTGCAATTTGTGTTATTTCCTTATGTTCACTATCGTGAATAATGCTTCAATGAACATAACTTTGAAAGTCTAAAATCTAAACCTCATCCTAGACATTATATATATATATGTATGTATGTATATATACACACATACACATATATATGCTTCTACCACTATTGCTTTACTACTTCCATTTCAGGATTGAGAGGCAGTAAGTAAAGTTAACTTGGGCTATTTTAAGTAAGTGTAATTTTATATGGAAGTAAAAAAAATTAGGAAAAAACAGTTTTTTATTTAGGGAAATTTTACAAAGCAAATTGGAAGCATGGAAGCATGATCCTAGCTTCCATCCTACGATGGAAGCATGATCCTAGCTCTTTCACAGGCTTATGGAGTAATATTAAGCAAGTATTATTTTACCTCTCTGGTTCCTTTATTCTCTTATGAAAAAAGGGTAGAATTACTATTTTTCCTACCTCATAGAGTTATTGTGAGAATTGAATGAGTTAGTTTGGGAAGATGCTAGGAACATAGTAAAAGATCAATGAATTTCAATTGGTATTATTCTTAGTCTAGTCTATTCTAAGACATCTGCAAAATGTTTAAAATTCTTCAAAATGATTGTTTCTTTGCTCCTTTTTTCTTTCATCTTTTTCTTGCTTTTTTAAAAATACTATTCAAACCTTATTGAGAGTAGGATTCTGCTTTGTTTATAAAATTTCAAAATCTTAGACTTTTGAATACTATTCTATAAATACCCCACATTGCAACTGGGGGCATAAAGTGGAAATCAATGATTGTGTCTTAATTAGCTTGGTCTCCCATAACAAAATACCATAGACTGAGTGGCTTAAACAAAGGAAATTTATTTTACCATATTTCTAGAGGAGATTGAAAGCTCTCTGGTGTCTCTTCTTATTAGGGCACTAATCCCAACATGGGCTTCCCTGCTGGCTCATTGGTAAAGAATCTGCCTGCAATGCATGGGATCCAGGTTGGATCCCTGGGTTGGGAAGATCCTCTAGAGAAAGGCATGGCAACCCACTCCAGTACTTTTGCCTGGAGAATTCCACGGAGAGTGGAGCCTGGTGGGCTACAGTCCATGGGGCTGCACAGAGTCCAACAGGACTGAAGTGACTAAGCAGCAGCAATCCCATCATGAGGATGCTACCCTCATGACCTCATCTAAACCTCAGTCATCTCCCAAAGGTTCCATCTTTAAATACCGTCACATTGGGAGCTAAGGTTTCAAATAAGAGTTTAAGAGGGACACAATTCAGTCCATAGCAGACTCTTGTCTTAAAATCTGACACCTGATTCTATCAGCTTGATAGCAAGATTTTCAGTGGAACCAATAAACTTTGATCATCAAGATTCCACATTCTAAGGCATTTTAACATTACAACTTCAACTTTTTGATTAGTTCTATACATTATTTTGACCAAATTCCTTTTTTTCATAAGAAGTCCCTCAGACTTCTTCTGTATTCAGTATTAAGCACAGTTACCAATCTGATACAAATTCTGGACTTTCTTTCCACTGTTTGTTTTCTTAATCTTTCTTTAGCTAGCTTTATCCTACCTACTCATCTCCTCACTTTCCACCTAGGACCCTACTTACCCTACAGAGGCCTTAGTCAGTATAATATCTGAGTCTCCCTTTAGCAACTCTGAAAATATCATCTTTATTTAAACTCCTTATTATTACATCTCTTTTCTGGTTGCTTTTTCTCAGAACTCTGCATTCAGATTTCTTGACCATTTTTCTCTGCCACTTTTAGGAAACAGCTTTCCTGACTCTTCCTTTCCAGATTCTCCTCCAATGCTTCTCACCATGCCTTTTCTCCTTTCTCCTGCTCCTCCTACAAACCTAAATCTAGGCATTCCCCTAAGGTCTCTTGCCTTCATCCCTATTCTCAGTGATTTTAGTGAAATCATCCATTTTTGAAAGCTGGAGTTTCCCCCATTATGAAGCCATCAGACCCTTTTTCCTTGATCTAACTCGGCAACTTCAGACTGTAAGACTCAGGGCTCATCAGGAGCCCCAGGCTTGAGTGATGGTCGGGTGCAGGAATTGGGAGCACGAGAAAGGGCAGGGAGGAAGGAGATAACAAACTTTTTGTTGGTTACCGAACACTTCAATAAGAAAGACATTTCTCTTTAACAAACATCTTAGCTGACTCATGATCTGGCCACTCATTTCATGTAACACTTTTTAAACTACTCCTTCCAGAAGAGAAAAAGTGCAGGCTCCATCTACTTCCCTGTATCACACTCACACTGCTGCAGCTGACTCACTTTTCCAGCTGCCGCTTGGATGTCTTCTAAATAGCACATGTGTAGGGTTGACTTTACCATATTTGTCTTATTTTTTACCATCCCCATATTTTATATTAGTAGTTTAACCTCTCTGCGAGAAATCCAAGCTCAACTCTTTTTGATGTCCCTACATTCTTCTGCATGCATGCGTGCTTGGTAACTTCAGTCCTATCTTTGTGACCCCATGGACTGTAGTCCACCAGGCTCCTCTATCCATGGGATTTCCCCAGGCAAGAATACTAGAGTGGGTTGCCATGCCAGGGGATCTTCCTAAGCCAGGAATCAAACCCGTGTCTCCTGCCTCTAATTTATTTAAGATGGATTCTTTACCCATTGAGCCACCAGGGAAACCCTGCCTCCTCCTAGATTGACATATATTTAATGGTCAATGCATTCCCTGATTCTCTTGGATTTTTTCTTGTATCCCAACACCTCCATTTAATTTTTATTGTCCTTGTTTTGTTAAGAGTTTTATTTTACTTTACCCAGCTTATGGTATTTTCTCCCTCAATGAAGCTGCTACTTCTGATCATTGTCTTTTGCCTGCTCAAGGGTTTGCCTTCCTGAACAGGATGCCTCCTAGTTCATTGCTGTTCAGTTCAGTTGCTCAGTCATGTCTGACTCTTTGTGACCCCATGAATTCAGCACACCAAGCCTCCCTGTCCATCACCAACAACTCCCGGAGTTCACTCAAACTCACGTCCATCGAGTCGGTGATGCCATCCAGCCATCTAATCCTCTGTCATCCCCTTCTCCTCTTGCCCTCAATCCCTCCCAGCATCAGACTCTTTTCCAATGAGTCAACTCTTCACATGAGGTGGCCAAAGTACTGGAGTTTCAGCCTTAGCATCATTCCTCCAAAGAATACCCAGGACTGATGTCCTTCAGAATGGACTGGTTGGATCTCCTTGCAGTCCAAGGGACTCTCAAGAGTCTTCTCCAACACCACAGTTCAAAAGCATCAATTCTTCGGCACTCAGCTTTCTTCACAGTCCAACTCTCACATCCATACATGACTACTGGAAAAACCATAGCCTTGACTAGAGGGACCTTTGTTGGCAAAGTAATGTCTCTGCTTTTCAATATGCTATCTAGGTTGGTCATAACTTTCCTTCCAAGGAGTAAGAATTGAGTGCAGCACTTTCACAGCATTATCTTTCAAGATTTGAAATAGCTTGACTGGAATTCCATCACCTCCACTAGCTTTGTTTGTAGTGATGCTTTCTAAGGCCCACTTGACTTCACATTCCAGGATGTCTGGCTCTAGGGGAGTGATCACACCATTGTGATTGTGAAGACCTTTTTTGTACAGTTCTGCTGTGTTCATTACTGTAAGCCACTCCTTTTCTTATATCTTAACCCTTTCAGTGGGTCCTGGTTGCCTGTCTAACAAACCCTAAGGCTTTACCTGGGCTCTCAAGGCCTTCTACTGATCAGGTTGTACCTAATTTTTATAAAGCACCCTCCAAAATTTCCCTTCCATCACCCTACACTGTGAAACCATATTACCATTCTTGAATAAATTTTGTTAATCACGCCTTGGTGACACTGCTGCCTTCCTGTGGTCAAAAGACTTCTCCACATTTGCCATTTGTCAAAATGTTCTTTTCTTCAAAGGGCAACCCAGATGGCAACCTCAAATGAAACCTTCCCTCTTTGTAGCTGCCAAAACTTTTAAGTTACATACACATACAGACACACACAGAAACATGCTCTTTTAAAATTTAAACTTCTTATCATATTTTATCTTCTGCTACAGTTATTTATGGGCTTCCCTGGTGACTCAGACAGTAAAGAATCTACGGGAGACCAGAGTTCAGTCCCTGGGTCAGGAAGATTCCCTGGAGAAGGGAATGGAAACCCATCTCAGTATTCTTGCCTGGAGACTTTCATGGACAGAGGAGCCTGATGGGCTACAATTCATGGGGTCACAAAGATCTTTGTTTCCAGAACCAGATCTTATTTTTACCTTTCTCCTTCTCCACCACCTGATAAAATGCTTGACTCCATAAATATCTATTCAAATAATAGATTAAATCTCAATAAATATCTTTTGAATAAATGTAAAATAAAATAACTAAATTACTGAGAAAAATTCTGGACTTTAATTACTAGGTTTTATTTCTTAGGTGACAGACAATTTAAGATAATTATGATGGCTACAGGAAGCAGCCTTTGGTTCTCCGAACACGTTATTGGTAGAATGACATGATATGGGCAGCTGCATCCTTCTGTCTCTAAAAATCTCCATGTTTGCATGTAAAATGGGTAACTGTGATTTTGTTTGCATGGCTATATATATCTGCATTAGGAGGAATGAAATTTTGAATAGCAAAATAATTTTTCAAAAATAAGAGAATATGGTTAAAATTTAGTCATATTTATAATGCAATCAGAATCTACTTAATGTCATAATATATCTGTAGCATATAATTTAATGAAGACAATAAAAATTAAAGAGTCTATATTGAACAGTTGATTTTTAGCAAGAGATAAGGTATTTCATAAAATCATATTAACAAAAACTTTCTGCTACTTCTGTCAATAATTTTTTAAGCTATATATAAGTTTTCCCTGGTGGCTCAGATGGTAAAGAATCCATCTGCAACATAAGAGATCTGGGTTCGATCCCTGCCATTTCCTTCCCCAGAGAAGGAAATGGCAACCACTCCAGTTTTCATGCCCGGAAAATCCCATGGACAGAGGAGCTTTGCAGGCCTTACTCCACAGGGTCACAAGAGTCAGACACGACCACTACCTATATATAAGGCAAACTTTGTTTTGTATTGAAACACAGGAAATTATTATCAAAACTAATTCCTTAATAGAAATTACAAAGTCTTGATTTTCCCTGAATTCCACCAAAGTCCAAGAAATTTCTAATATTGTGAAGGAAGAATTATGTAGATAGTTTAAAATTGCATTAAAACCTTATAAGAAAAGTTAGTTATTTCATGGTATTCAGGAGATACATTATCAGCAAAACACACATTATAAAAATCTATATTTAGTATTTTTTTTTTTTTTAAGAGAAGCTGGATGATGTGAGGGCAGCTGTGGGTGGCCATGCTTGGGAGATCTCGTGAAAGGACTCGGTCTACTGAAGGATGTTTCATTATGGGTGGCTGGATATTTCCATGTGTGTTTCCTTTCAGTTGATACCTTCCGGTAAAACTTCCTGTGTGACACCAGAGTACTCACCTCCACCACCCGCAGCAGTTTCTTGATTTGAATTAGGTTTCATAGAGTGGGGGGTTGTGGGAGTGTGATTCAACAGCCAGACGTATGAGAATATAGTGAAGCCCTGATCACTCATTTCAAAGATTCTCATCATGGCCAAAAAAAAGTTTTCATAAAGAAAAAAATCAAAATCCATAGACCTTGAATATATGACTGTAGAGTCTTAAGTTGGAAAGGCCTTAAGTTATGCTAACTTTGTGATTCTGCAAATGAGGAAACAGAGCCTGAGAAGAGGTAAACAGCCTCCTCAGGGTAGAATCACAAGATGAACATAGGCTTCCTGACTTTTAGTCATTTGACCTCATAGCTTGACTTCCCTAAAGAAAACCATCACCTTAATATCAACCATTTGAATGCCATATTTCATATATTAGTGAAAACTACTTTTTATCCTATATCCTTTTCAAAAGAGCTCAATAAAAGAGCAAGAAAATATATGTCAGATTAAAATGGGCCATAATTTGGTTACATATGATTTCTCTCTTAGAACCCCCTAAAGATTGTGTAAATATTATATATATATATATATATGCAATAGATGTGATTTCTAAATGGTAAAATTATAAATTGTGGAATAAGATGCAATATATTTAAATTGCTATTGGAAGTTACTGGGATAAGCCTCATTCGTACAAGTATAAAATGTCCTGTAAAAATTGACTTGTTTTTCCTTATATGTTATTTTCCATGATGAGTTCATGCAGGGTGAAAAAGAGATAGTGGAAATTATCTTTGTCATACACTTGAAAAGGCAGAGAGGCAAATCAGAAAAAGGATAGATTTAAATTATTTTTAAATCTGTCTCCTATGTGGCTTTGTTTAAACATCCTCAGGCCAGCTGAGATCAATCATTAAATAAACCCCTATCTAATATATGAAGGCGAAGTGATTTTTAACTTCATTAGTACCTTAATTTGTGCATAAATATCCTTGAGTCAAAGGAAATTTAAAAAGAGTATAGAATCTGTATTGAAATATACCTACCTCATCAGTGATCAGTAGCCATTAAGAAATTGGTGAGCATCTAGGTTATGGCTATATCTGGTCATTGTAATGGTTACCTATTAGGTGTCTACGTCTCTGCTTAGAAAAAGATATAGTTGGCAGAGGCTAAGGGAAAGAATCCAGACTTTCAAATATAAGCACAAGAAATTTGTGAAAAGTTGTAATCAAATATCTTACTAGTCAAATGAGCTGGAATAGAGAATTCTGGAAGAGATACCCAATATGAACTCTAGTGGGCAAAAATTAGAAAGAGGGCAAGTGTCATTTTGGTAAGACATAAAAGCCTGAGGATGTAGTCAGTGGAAAAGAAGGAATAAAATATTGTTGTCAACAAATGGTTACTGGAAGCTGCAGAACAGTACCAGAAATGAATGTTTAAAAGCCTAGTATGTATGTGTAGGCCTTGAAAACAGCAACAATGAGAGTTTCTGGTCAAGCAGATAGGAATGGTTATTTTACAGCATGGTCCTTACAGAATATGAGGGAATTAGGTTTTGTTCTCAATATCATAATAGAAATGAGAAAAAAAAAAATACAAGATACAAGGAGAGTTCCGATGTGTTTACAATAAAAGTTCACAAGATCTCATTCAACTAATTCATAAAACTCAGTAATCCTCACATACAGTACTTTCAGCTGTTATCCCCTCATTCCTGCAGCTCCACACCCACACACATGCCTGTTGCCACTGACTTCTTTGCAGGCATCTGCAAGGGTGAAGTAAATAACCAGAGCTTTTCGACATCTTGAGGCAATCAAACCACTCTCCGAAACACGTGAAATGATACTTACACTGTGAAGCAGTATAAACCTTAAATATTAAACTCAGTTTGGCCTCCAAATGGAGCAAATTGCACCTAATCACTTATATCTCAGTAATCTTGATGACAGAGATAGATAGATACATAGATAGATAGATAAGATAGGTAGGTAGGTACATACTTAAGTAAGCAGGCAGATAGGAAGAAAGAAAATATTCCCTTAAAACAACCAAATGATTTTTGCCTGGTCAATACTTATCCCTTCCTAAGTAAAGTCCTACATCTTGAGAAAGGCAAGATTTTCATCCTACCTTCCTTTCAAAGCAGTGTATGGGTCCATCAAAATACTTTTCTAAAGAGAAAGAATTCTCCTCACAGAGTATAATTGTAAAATTCATTGTGCTTAGGGATTACATTTGTTAAATTCAGAAGGAGAAGGGCGCTTGGCACTTGTGCATTATTGGAAATTCCCCAAACACAGACAACAAAAGCTCAGTCAGTTTAATCAAATTATCAGCTTTTCCTCAGTCTGTGTTTAGTCTGTGTTTGTCTAATGTCCGGGTGCATATTTTCTACTTAAGAAAATCAATAAATCTGCTGCTTTAAAAAAAGGCACATTTCAAATGCAGTATACAGCGTATTGCACTATCTGATCCAGCAATCTGTCTGCCTCTGCCCTACAGAAGGAATGAACAAGAAATATGCCTGACGAGCTTATGAGATGGTTCAGAAACTCATGTATGAAGGCGAAAAAATGATACTATTGAGATGTGCACCCTATCCACTTTTGATGTAGAAGGAGGGTATGAAAATACCTGAAACTTCTTTTTGCTATTTTGAATGGTTTTGAGGACTGGGAGCAGACGTTGCTAAAACGGATTTCTTAGGTAGAATATGTATCTTGTAATATTTTTTTCATCAACGTAATAAAGACTTCTCTCTTTATCTTGAAGGCTGACAGCATCTCTTCTTTTCTGATTTGTTTTTGTTCTGTAAATATTTGAGTTGTCAGTCTAATATATGATGCACAATTGTTCCAACTGTGAGAAGTGATCATTTTGCTCCAGGAACAGTGCCTCACATTCAAGTTGCTCTCAGGTTCTCTCTTGTTGTCTCCTTATTTGCAGCAACACTTCATACATGAACCAGCACAAACAGATGCTTACATAAATCATCTAAAGTGTAATACTTTTGATAAATAAGTAGTTTATAGTGGTTTATAAAGATCATCTCACTAATAAATCAAAGCTCAGGTTTTTCTTTGACCCCAAATTCAGAAAAATCCAGAATTTTGGTAGTGAGAATAAATAGGAAATAAATTTTAAAGGATATAGAGAAGAAAGACATTTTGGGAACAAGATCAATTTTCTTGTATTGACTGCGATATACAAATTTATCAGAAAATAGATACTACTTTTCTTAATAACAATCAATACATTATAAACTGCCACACCTAAGTTATTAGAAATTTTTGACCTAAAGATCTGTTCACCATTGATGCTTTGAAATGAGCTTGTCATGATACAAATCTTTAATCTCATAACCAGCACTAATGGCTCTAAATAAGTTTGTTTGGGCAATGACAGTAGACTGGATTTGGTTGCTAAAGAAATATTATTTACTCTTCTCTCTCACTATTTTGACAGTGAGAAGATAGAGGGAAATGTAAAAGTCACATTCCAATAAGTTTCTTAATTATTAATAATTGCCCAAGTAATTCATGACATTTTCATTGATGTGTGTGTTTATGGTCAGAGGGAAGAATAAATGAGTAAGTCCCAGAGAAGGAAGAAAGACCCCAACCCGAATTAATTCTCAGTAAAGAGAAATTCTGACTAGCTAACGCCTTCCACCCCACAATTTGATAGCAAATATTTGCTTTGTTTAGTATAAAAATGCAAAAGTCACCATCATCAAATAACTTTCTTGCTTTTTTCTAACGATTCTGGAAGAATATTTTCATTTTTGGTACAAAACTCTCTGGTTCTGATTTGCTGTCCCCCCCCCCCGCCCCCAACACACACACACACTGTTGTTTATATGAAGAATTTCTAGTCAGGGTAAAAAAAGGTGTTGCTTGTGCAGAGAATTCGTTTAGTGGAGCAGGCTAATAGGCTGACCAGTCATTAACTAAAACACAGCTGGGAAGAGGCTATAATCCCCCAATTTCCTTCACAAATGCAGTAAATAAATATTCAAATGAAGCAGTGCACACATTTGCATATGTGTTAAACAAAAGCCCAGCTGAAGATTTGGTTTAAAAGCTCAGCTAATGTTTTCCCCTTTTCTACCTACAATTCCTCTACCTGAAGAGTTTATATTTTACAATTGTCCCCATATTTTTCCCAAAATAGAAGTCCCTTTTACTTCAAGAATTATCTTAGAAATCCTCTCTCTTGCTGACCCCCATTAGCTCCCTTACTGAACCTCATTTTAACAGGAATAAAAGCTTCCTATTAAATTAAGTCTCCTTTCAGTGTTTTAAATCTGAGCATCTTTAATGTGTAACATGCCATTGGTACTTTTTGTGTTCTGCTATTTCATGAATAGAATTCTTTTTTTTTTTTTTTGATCCCAGAGCAGGTAATACTTAAGAAATAAAACTCTAAGGCTTGACCACGATACAAGTAATTTGTTAACCCCATGGATTTAGGAAGCAGATTCAAATCATCTTCCTAAATTCTTTAGTCTGTCCTCTGAGATTTCAAGCACGTGATGTAACATAGGATGCTGTTCAGTTAATTATTCCTCAGAATGAGCCTCAATATTGTTACAAATT
The DNA here is from genome assembly GCA_006410635.1 of Cephalophus harveyi. Taxonomy (NCBI): domain Eukaryota; kingdom Metazoa; phylum Chordata; class Mammalia; order Artiodactyla; family Bovidae; genus Cephalophus; species Cephalophus harveyi. The sequence continues at coordinate 163,624 of SJYT01017748.1, forward strand.
CCCCATTCTGCTTCTTTCCCTCTCCTGCTCTTATTCCATGATTGCAATTTCTAGAGTTAGATTCTAGGGCACACCTGACCTTAGGCTCTTCTGGGTTGCTTTTCCTGAAGCAGTGTGAGTTCCTCCCAAGGTGAAGAAATATAATTAGAAGAAAAAGAGATCATTCAGTGAGGAGCCTAAGGTAGGACACTAGGGGTTACTTTCTAGGGGAAAAAAAATAGATTGAAAAAAATATTTTAAAGTGATTCTAAAAAGAGAGGAAAAAATACAGAGTTCTGCAGTTACAGAAAGAAGCATATGAGAAATTAGCAAAGTAAATTGACTTGCACTTGTTTTCAATCCTGCTTGTGACTCTAGCGAGTTTGCCTCCCCTGCCCCCATCCCCCGACTCCACCCCACAGGGGAGAAAGAAAAATAAGTAGACAGGAGCCAAATGCCCAAGGAGTTTCTAGGTTAAAGTGAATGCGTGCTTTTTATTCTAGTTGCAAGAAGCGGACTATAATTATTACACATAATTGTATAAAGACATATACAATGATATATATAATATATAGCTTGTATGTGTACATATATATTTGCATGCCATATATAAATATGTTTGCATTCGTTTAGAAAACATTGACTCTCAGCAAAGTGAGGTACATAGATTTGAAATCTGTGAAACTTGGGTTAGTTATAGAAAAACTAAATTAGAATTTGGGCCTCTAATATTCTATTTTAAAATAGATAATAGGGGAATTATTTTTGCCAACCTGTATTTAAACGCATGCGACGAATCTCTATTAGTGCCTTGTTAGTTACTTGCAATACAACATCCTGACGTGTTTTAATTCTGCTATACTTAGGAGCAAGAGTAGCTTAAACAATAAAGCTTTCGAGAGCTGAGATAATAAAAGATTTTTTTTTTCCTGCTCATTCAGTCACGTTTAGAAAGCGTACTCATAGGGAGAAAGTCACTATCATATAAATGATAAAGCTTTGTATTTTTAACAAAACCCTGTCAGTGCATTTCGTGTTACTCTTTTTTTACAAGTAAATTTTTTGTTCCTGAAGAAAATAAAAAGCGTTAATACTAGGAGGCTAGTTCAATATCAGACTCTCTAGCTGATATTATCAAAGTACAAAAGGCACTTGAAAGAATCAAGTTGTGTGAATTGTGCTGTGTATCTAGGAGCATTATTTGGTAGAGGCTTCAAAGCTTTCAAAGTGCATATAAAAACATGGCAAAATAACAATTGGTGTCTCTCTGGTGTTTTTTTTTTTTTTTTTT
>SJYT01017748.1:165173-185871 GCA_006410635.1 Cephalophus harveyi
CCCCCCCCCCCCCCCCCAACACACACACACACTGTTGTTTATATGAAGAATTTCTAGTCAGGGTAAAAAAAGGTGTTGCTTGTGCAGAGAATTCGTTTAGTGGAGCAGGCTAATAGGCTGACCAGTCATTAACTAAAACACAGCTGGGAAGAGGCTATAATCCCCCAATTTCCTTCACAAATGCAGTAAATAAATATTCAAATGAAGCAGTGCACACATTTGCATATGTGTTAAACAAAAGCCCAGCTGAAGATTTGGTTTAAAAGCTCAGCTAATGTTTTCCCCTTTTCTACCTACAATTCCTCTACCTGAAGAGTTTATATTTTACAATTGTCCCCATATTTTTCCCAAAATAGAAGTCCCTTTTACTTCAAGAATTATCTTAGAAATCCTCTCTCTTGCTGACCCCCATTAGCTCCCTTACTGAACCTCATTTTAACAGGAATAAAAGCTTCCTATTAAATTAAGTCTCCTTTCAGTGTTTTAAATCTGAGCATCTTTAATGTGTAACATGCCATTGGTACTTTTTGTGTTCTGCTATTTCATGAATAGAATTCTTTTTTTTTTTTTTTGATCCCAGAGCAGGTAATACTTAAGAAATAAAACTCTAAGGCTTGACCACGATACAAGTAATTTGTTAACCCCATGGATTTAGGAAGCAGATTCAAATCATCTTCCTAAATTCTTTAGTCTGTCCTCTGAGATTTCAAGCACGTGATGTAACATAGGATGCTGTTCAGTTAATTATTCCTCAGAATGAGCCTCAATATTGTTACAAATTCCCCATTCTGCTTCTTTCCCTCTCCTGCTCTTATTCCATGATTGCAATTTCTAGAGTTAGATTCTAGGGCACACCTGACCTTAGGCTCTTCTGGGTTGCTTTTCCTGAAGCAGTGTGAGTTCCTCCCAAGGTGAAGAAATATAATTAGAAGAAAAAGAGATTATTCAGTGAGGAGCCTAAGGTAGGACACTAGGGGTTACTTTCTAGGGGAAAAAAAATAGATTGAAAAAAATATTTTAAAGTGATTCTAAAAAGAGAGGAAAAAATACAGAGTTCTGCAGTTACAGAAAGAAGCATATGAGAAATTAGCAAAGTAAATTGACTTGCACTTGTTTTCAATCCTGCTTGTGACTCTAGCGAGTTTGCCTCCCCTGCCCCCATCCCCCGACTCCACCCCACAGGGGAGAAAGAAAAATAAGTAGACAGGAGCCAAATGCCCAAGGAGTTTCTAGGTTAAAGTGAATGCGTGCTTTTTATTCTAGTTGCAAGAAGCGGACTATAATTATTACACATAATTGTATAAAGACATATACAATGATATATATAATATATAGCTTGTATGTGTACATATATATTTGCATGCCATATATAAATATGTTTGCATTCGTTTAGAAAACATTGACTCTCAGCAAAGTGAGGTACATAGATTTGAAATCTGTGAAACTTGGGTTAGTTATAGAAAAACTAAATTAGAATTTGGGCCTCTAATATTCTATTTTAAAATAGATAATAGGGGAATTATTTTTGCCAACCTGTATTTAAACGCATGCGACGAATCTCTATTAGTGCCTTGTTAGTTACTTGCAATACAACATCCTGACGTGTTTTAATTCTGCTATACTTAGGAGCAAGAGTAGCTTAAACAATAAAGCTTTCGAGAGCTGAGATAATAAAAGATTTTTTTTTTCCTGCTCATTCAGTCACGTTTAGAAAGCGTACTCATAGGGAGAAAGTCACTATCATATAAATGATAAAGCTTTGTATTTTTAACAAAACCCTGTCAGTGCATTTCGTGTTACTCTTTTTTTACAAGTAAATTTTTTGTTCCTGAAGAAAATAAAAAGCGTTAATACTAGGAGGCTAGTTCAATATCAGACTCTCTAGCTGATATTATCAAAGTACAAAAGGCACTTGAAAGAATCAAGTTGTGTGAATTGTGCTGTGTATCTAGGAGCATTATTTGGTAGAGGCTTCAAAGCTTTCAAAGTGCATATAAAAACATGGCAAAATAACAATTGGTGTCTCTCTGGTGTTTTTTTTTTTTTTTTTTTTGCTTATTTCTTCAACAGGTTGTTACTGTTTTGTTTTGTTTTTTTTTTTTCTTAGTCAAGCCACATTGGACAAAACACCTTATTTGATCGCAAAAAAGCTTGACAAGAAAAAGTGCCCAGAGGAATACCTGTTGAATTTAGATACAGCTTCTTCTTTTTGTCTATTTGCCTGCTATTCCAGTTGAACTTTTCAGAAGTGGTATCTCCCTGCTTTGTCATCCTCAGAGCTTCTGAAAGCTTACCTAAAAGGTTCTACTAAAGTCTGATAGCACACATTTATCCACAGCTACTTTCATGTAGCTCATCCATAAATTAATAGAGAATGCTCCCTAAAAAGCAGCCATAATAATGTCATTCCTCCTTCTTTTATATATATATATATATGGATATGAATTTGAGCAAGCCCCTTGAGTTGGTTGTTCCTCATTCTTATAGGAGGTAAACTATGTTTTCAAATAACTTTCAAATTATCTTTTGATTATCATATGTTACTTTCTGTTATTATTACTGCATTTGCTGATTTAAGCAGAAAAAGTTATGCATAATTACATTTTTCCTATTTTTTCCTTCTCACTATCGTAAAGGCTCCAAGTCACATGAAATCGTGCTGTTGTGTATTAAGCTAATGCTTCCTCATCAGCTTGCATGTTATGCAAGTGGTCATAAGCTATGAAGTAACAAAATCCAGCAGAGAGAGGGTGGGCACTTCAGGCATCGTGGCAGGGAGATTTTTATCAGCCTTTCTGTCTGAGTAAACGCAGTGTGTCCTGCAGTCCAGTCTGAGGTCATGGCTGCCCCAGAATTTGAGTGGTTGGGGATATTTTGGGATGCTTTCATTAGAAGGTACAGAGTACAGTTAAGAAACAGGCTTGGGGCGCCAGCATGTGATTATGGCAAGACGGGCTGACCGCTGGGAAATTGCTGAGCCAACAGGCCAGGGAGTCGGGTTGACCTCCTCTGGGGCCAAATCCACAGAGAGCCACCACCCAACACACCTTCTGAGGGGTAATCTGAAGCAGTCAGTGTTCCAAATACTCATCTGAGCAACAGATGTTTTTGTAAGACAAAAGTACTGTATATTTTCAAAGGTTCTGTTTATGAATCGTCTTGCCTTTCTATTTTTAAAGGTGCTTGTATCCAAAAAAACATCCCTTCTATTTACTTTAGAACTATCCAGCATCCTCGCTGCCTGTGTCATTGGTGGTGGTGGTTGGTGGGGGTGTGGGGTGGTTGTAGAAGGGCTCTAACCGCAATGCAAGAGTCACACTCTGAGCAGGCTGCAAGCTACCAAGAGCCTGTTCAGAGAACGAGTACATAAAACAGGTATTTTCTTTAGACTTCTTACATTTAATGACATTTTATGCTTCTGGATAAAATCTTTCCAATTTCAATTTGTGGTTAACAAAACACTTCGTTTCTTTTTGTGCTTTGTGCTTCTTATAGCACCCAAACTTGATGCTTTTTTTTCCTTCTTCTTCTTCTTGATTTTTAAGCAGCCTGTTTACACAAAGCATGGAAAAGAGTTAAAATGAGAAAGAATTTAGAGAAGGTGTCATTTGATAACCATGACAACTCAGAAGGCAATAAGAAGAAATTTGGAATCTAATATTTCTTTTATGAGCAATAGAAAACCTGGCAATTGAAGCAGCAGTCCTCTGTTACCTGGCATAGTCAGAACACAGTTGAAATAGAATAAACCTGAAGAAAATGGGAAAATGTTAATCTGATAACTTGGAAAGAAAAATATATAACAAAAATCCACTAATGTCACTTTTTATCATCTTATAACATTTCACAGTTTTTCTATCTGTGCCCATCCATCCACTACCCGTACTTCCTCTCCCATCCCTCACACACATGGCACACCCCTTCATGATATTTTGGTTGGATGATAGTATGTATGTTTTTGTGAAATAATAGAAAAACATGAAATAAAATGCTAAGCAAGATAAGCTAATAATGATAGACTCTAAAACAAGTTGAGTTAAGACACTGACTCAGGGTGTCAGGGAGTTTAGTTTAATTCAATTTGATTTTAAGGCTGACTTTTATAAAAGTTTGAGCTTTCATACATTAAAATTCATCTTTAAAGTTGAGATACTATAAGAAACCAACCAGAAGAGATTAAGTTCAGATCAGCCGTGACTGTGATTATCATGTTTCTGCTGAAAATACAGCAAAGCAACAATAATGGAAATTAAAATTTCTATGGAAAGAGGAAATTTCTAAAAAATCAGGCCCTAGTTACCAATTTATAGTTTGTCTTCATCTGAGTACGTGTATGTGTGTGTGTGTGTGGTGTTTGTGTGTGTTTGTATATGTGCAAGCACTTTTCCTGGCCAAACATTTGCCTCTTCTCTAATTTATTTCCTCCCTTATTGTTTCTTTCCCTTTCCTCTTTTAAATATATCTTAAGGTCTTCTTCAGCAATTCCAGGCCATCTGTCCTCACCATACTAAATAAGCATTCATGGACACATGGCTGCCTCCTCCAGACTGACAAAGGCTCTTTAGTACAGCTAAGAGAAATGACCCAACAGCAGTGGTAAAGAGGCCTAAAAATATTTAAAGAACAAAAAAAAAATAGCAAGACCCACCAACTTTCTCTTTCCTTGACTCCCCTTTTTTCTTAAGTTTATTTTATGTTTTACCATTGGAATCTGCCCTAACAGAATGCATTTGCATAATTGCCTGCCAAATTAGATGTAAGCTTATTTTTAAAGTTAAAGAATTCTTATATCAGAGAAGGGAAATTAATAAAATAAAAAAAAACCCTTTAACTTCCTTTTAAGCCATGGTTGCATATATTCCCTTGTAGTATAATTGGCAAACATTTAAGACAGAAAGGTGATTATAAGAAGCACCCCTGAAATTTCCACATCTATATTAGATATAGGGGGGTTGATACATATATATATATATATGTAAATATATATATATATTTTCTAGCAGTTTAATATGAATGCACCCAATGAGCAGATATGCTTTCAAGTAACTTGCATATGTTATAAGGCGTAAGAGGACACAGAGTTTTTAAAAATAATACAATGGATTAAATTTTTACATAAAAGGACTCTCTTTCCTTTTCTGGCTGACCAGTCTTTGATATTTTGCATTTTCTACAGAAAATTGATTTGTTTTCTTCCCAACAAATGCTATCTTCTTACATAAGTTTGTTAGTTTATTAAAGCATTTTATCTAATGAAAAATATTTTAATTGGATGTAAATTATCACTTTATTTTTTCACAACAGATGCTGTGTGAATTACATGAACTTATATGAATTTCTGAGCTACTCATAAGTATTCAGAAAACTGCGAAAACCTGTTAACTGAATAGAAGATAAGACATTCCTATCCTCTTTATGGACTAAACCTTGCTTATGTATAAAGCCCATTAGGCATTTTTTCCCCTGAAACTGAAGAAATTATGTGTAAGCCAGTGTTTCTTCATTCTTATACCTGTACTGTATATACTCACACCAATCCTAAGTATATCCCAAAATGATGTTTTTTAGAACTAAAGTTCCAAAATGGCTGAACACTATGTTAAAGAAAAACTTTGCTCCACATTGCTGTAATCTATATAGACCATCATAAATCTTTTCTTAGAGTGCTTTTGGCTTAGTTCCAGTTATTACTAGTTAATTTGCTGAAAAAATGTTTTTTTTTAAATATACAGTAAAAAAAATTAGCAAGTTGTATTTTTATAATTTCTAGAAAGGAAAAAAAAATTAGATGGTCTTTAAATTATGATAGCACAAACAAGATGTCCTTTTGATGCAAAAAACAGAAGTTAGAAAAATTATCATCTATTTGAAACATAAGCCAGGATTTTCAGTATTATAAACTCCTTTGGAAAAATCTTGGTGAACATGCTGTTAGAATTGGTCTTATGAGAGAGAGTGTGTGTGTGTGTGTGTGTGTGGTGGGTAGAAGCAACGAGGTGGGAAAGAAGGAACTGAGTTTGATGATAAATTTCATTAAGCAGTAGGTGTTCATCAGTGTGTGTCTTACAATGTTCAGTGTTTTTTATAGAATGTTTTCCCCCTTCAAAAAAAACCTAGTGGGTGTTCAGTGGGTTCTTTTGTTGTTCAATCTGTTAATTAGAATTTTGCAACAAATCTTAAATGAGGAACAAAGTATGGTAGAAAGGTCTTACTTTAAAATTTAGAAAATGTGAATGCCAAAATCGAAGTCAGAATTATAAACATGAGTGGAAAAATACCAAAGGATCCTATATGTTTGAAAAGAAAAAGCACAGTACCCTCTGAGAAATGTAAAGCTAGAATTTGAGATGTGTTCAGGAATCGATTTGGGAAGAAAGTGGGAACAAGGAGCAGAATTCTGTACAGATAGTAGATAAATGCCCATACACTTATGGTTTCATTTGGCTGACAGTAAAGTACAGTACTGACAGGAAATTATAGTACAAATTACAGTACTGACTCAGAGTTTTCCAAATCCTGGATAAAAGGGTAGAAATCAAGGAACTACTTCATCTTTACTATACCAAACTATTTTTTTTTTTCCTTAATGGAAGAAAAGAGATTGGGAAGAAAGACCAGGGAATGCAAACATCTGGGTCAGTCTACCCCTCCCTAGATGTGACTTAAGCTGCATGCTGTTAACACAAAGATAAGGCATGTCTTGTACATTTATGGGCTCCATTAGTGAATCTGTCTTCAGTAAATCTTTTCAGTTTATCATGTTTCTCTCTTGATGAATATCAATGGATTAATAATTTGAACCATGTATCATCTGTATATTTTAAGTTTCATATGAGAAAAATAATTAGCCGAGCACTTATAGACAATCCAGTTGAAAACAAGTCCCAAATTAGTGAAGCAGCAGCAGCATTCTGTGGGAAGCCATGTAAAATAATGGAATAATATAGAGATTAAATCTCAACACCTAAATCATAACTTCTCACTTCACTTCTTACCAGGTACATGCCCCTTATCAAATTACCCATTTCTCTGAGCCTCAGCCTCCTTCTCTGTAATGAGAGGATTATTGCCTCATCCTGGACTTATTATAAATACTAAATATGATAATATACATAAAGTGTCCAAAAGAGGTTTTGACCCATAGTAGGTGCTCCAAAATGTAAAGTCCCTCACCTCTACCTACCTCAAACTGGACTATGTAATGCTACATGATCAGTTTAATCACCAGAAAAATGATTGCATAAGAATTTTCTCGAACAGTCAGATATTTTTAGTATTGAAGTCAGCAGCCTTCTTAATAAAGACTATGATCAGCGCAAAGTGGATTTTCATATTTTAAAGATGTACATGGTTAACTCTGGTAGGGGAGTTTTCTTTTTAAAAAATCCCCTCTTGAGAGCCATAACTAGCATGAGTTCTACTAATAAGGTCTCAGAATTACTATTTCATTAACAAATTCCCCTTAATTCATGTATATACAATTCTATCCTATGAATTCACGGAAAGAACAATATGAATTATAAGCCATTCATATAATACTTAGAATTTTGATATTGTGACACCTGATTAAATTTTATAAATATACACATTTGGGTAAGAGGGTGTTGTTATTATTATTATTATTTTGCAAAATGATCATGAGCTTCTCTCTCAATATATGGCAATGAAAAATGAATTCAAATTATCTTAAATTGAGATATTTGTGTTATGTATAATCATAAACTAATAAATGGCTTGATTTTCAAGATAACAAGTTAAATTGCTTCTGGCTAGTTCAGGGAGTAAAACAGTTCATCTGGACTGGTCTAACTGTGCATTTGAGTTTCTGTCTGGAGAACATATTTTGTCCACAAACTCATGATTTTGCACTTATCTCTAGCCAGAACAGAAAGAGTCCATCTCATTTGGTGAGGGGGTTTGAAGCATTATCTTCACTATGACCTCTGATTCTACAAAAAGATAAAAAATAGTGTTCTTTTTTTAATGTGTATTTATATTTTTAAATTGAGCCTTAAATTTACATAATGTTTGCATCAAATATATTTCAAAAACGAATGGTATCCTTTGAATTTCTACAAATCCCACTGGGAGGGTATCCAGGGCAGGTTAGTTTATACTGAGACAACAGCTCCAAAGCAGCAGGAGACTGGTGTAACAGAAGTGTGCTTCTTGCTAGTATCACATGCCCATCAGAGGACAACTGGGAACTCTGTTCTACACCTTCTCACTTAGGCAGATGATGCCTCTACCGTCGGCAAAGTTGCTGTTTGCCCTGGCAGGGGAAGGGAACAATAGCAAATTGAACTCCTCTTTTAAAAATTTCATCTCGAAATGACACCTGTCACTTCTCACACTTCATTGATCAAAGCAAGTCATAAGGATATAAATGTGTTTCATGTCATGAGAACAGAGAAATGCAATTTCATCATGTGACCAATAGAAGAGATACTAGTGACCAATCACAGGAGTAAAACCAACCAGTGAGAAGGCTGAATGATTGATTTTTGTCTATTTTTATTGCTGTTTGTAATCCCTTTCATCATAATAATTATAGGAAAATCTACATTGATTAATGTGGTCATAATTAATAAGTAATTTATTCTTTATAGTTTTATTTCAGACAAAAAAAGTTTCCTTCTTGTAGAGATCTATTTTCCTGCTATGTTTTTCCATGAAAGAACAGCCACTGGACAATTTTACACTGGACTTGTAAAATCTTAACTATTATAATAAATAATCTAGAGGCTCAGTACATTAGTTTCAGTATACACCGTATCATAGTGTTATGGGTATCACTGTTTCAGATTATTCTGTATGCTCTTTTCTGACTTCCTGTGTGGAAAGTCAGGGCTCCCACTTTATGCAAAGACGTCCTTGGATTGACATCACCATTACGGCTCCAGTTGTTATTGCTGTGCTGTTGCCAAGGCAGCCAAAATATAGACCTGGGTTCAAAGTAGTAACTGGGTGTGTAAGAGGGTAGTCACTTCCACTCTCATGAATACAGCTGCTCCGAATGTGACAAATACCATTATCATCATGGGTCTTGTTACCTCAAACCACAAGGTGCTATCTGAACAAATGCTCGGTTTTAACTGTCAGATTCTTGGATGTGTCACATTTTTCTTTGGATCTTTGGGTTATTGTAACAGCTGTTTGTAAACACTGTAAAGCCCACATTAGGTACAGAATCGGTAAGACTATTTTGACCGGAATGTCTGCCCTCTGAACTCTCCTAAGGAATGCAGCATGTCTGCTGATACTTAAAGCAGTAGATTTAAATAGCAGCCAGGATCAACTTCCAGCTGAATAAGTCAATAAGCATTTTCAGTTTCTGGCTCCATCTGGGTCAGTTTTCTTTCACTGGCTAGCCTGAGAAAGTCCAAAGGTGTTCAGACCTTAAATGTAAAAGGAGTAGCAAATAGGTATTCCTGACAAAAATTTTGTCTGGGCAGTATTTTCACTGAGTCTAATACATCCTCTTCAATAGTTAAAAGTTACCAGTGCTTGTTGAATAGCAATCTATTTCTTTAGAATCAGGGACATGGGCAGCTTTAGAATTTGTCATGCTCTGATCTCTTTCATTCTGAAAATACCCCATGCTATTTTACGTAGTGGTAATGAGTTAGATATTTCTAGTGCTTGCCTGGGTAAGCAGTCATGAGGGCTGTTGTAATAAATAAATTGTTAAGAGCACATTGCTCTGATAATAGCAACTTTCATTGAAGGTTGTGAATGTGCCTTGCTGAAGAGTGATACAGAATCCTTAGAAAGGCTTTTATTAGCAGAAATGTAATACAACAATTTTAAATAGAGCAGTAAGCAAGAATGGAGAATGCATCTCTGACATTGTGTTTCTAGTATCAGTTGTAAGTTTGGACAGCCAGGCTCTCAACCCAAGTGGCTGAGAAGCGAAGAAAATTCCCATACAGAAATGTACTTATAGCACATTGACTATTACAAGAAATCTTGACCTAAGGATTTCTGGGTTTTGAAGTCACCACATATCTGCAAACAAATTGCATCTGACAGTTACCTATGAAAGTATTTAACTGCTATATGGTTGAAAATAAAAATAAAAATAGGATTAAAAATAATATTCTTAGAATAACCACCATCCTTTTGTCTACTCTTCACAGGATAATCAGTATGTTATTGCTATAACTNCCACAATTTAAAGCTCACAATCTATAGTGTTTATCTGTAGATTTCATTCACTTTCATCTATTGTTACAAGTTCTCTAGAGTTCTAACTGTTGTAGACTAGCTGTATAGTGTAATGAAGACATCAATATACTACACATCCTCTATATCAGGCAAGTAAATATCCATCCTGTTAAGGGATTTTGTTCACAGAATTTTCTATGGAGATAATATTACAAATGGTTGTCACGTTTCTAAGTTCACAGAAAAGAGATTAAAAACAAATCTTGAACTTGAATATTACATTGAGTGCCCCTGCTACCCTCCCGGATGCTCCTTCTGCTGGTCAGAAATGTCAGTCTTCTGGAAAAGTTCATCTCAGCTTTGTTAATAGGAAATTATCTGAGAGTACCAGTTCCCACTAATTCATGAAAGTGTGAATGACTCTTAATCCCTTAAATTCCCAAATATTCAGTGGTTAGAATAATCATTACCCAAATAAATCATGAATTTGTAGAATCTTAACATAATAAACCAAAGTAAAACATGTTAAGATCATATGTTAAGGGCTTATTTCTCAACCAGCAGGTGGGCAGATCATACCAGGCTAGACTATTGGCTTCTGGATTTTTTTGTCTATCATGCTCACGATTTGGGTACCATTTTTATTTTTAACCTTTTGCACCAAAGAATCTCTAAAAAGTCCCATTCATCTTCATTGTAGTTCTCATTTCAGCAGCTGCAAGGCACTGGTGTGTAGGAAACATGTGGCAAGAAAGAGGGTATTGTGTACATTGATTTGGGGTAAATCTGAAAACCCTGGGTATTTGCATTCAACTAGGGACTTTCTGGGGATCGTTCCTTAACTGGAACTGTGAGACATGCAGGCTCAGTGGAAGGCAGCTGAGAAAATATTAAAGTCCCTCAAATCATACCATTTGGGTGGCCTTTTCTACCCTTTATTTGTAACTCAGATACTCATTTTGCTAATTTCCAAATGAAACAGATGAAGTTTATAAATCCTAAGACTTGGCGTTCACAGCCACAGTCCTAGCACTCACTAACCCTGTGTTCTTAGGAAAATCACTTCATCTCCTTGGATCTCAGTTCTCGCATGAGTCAAATGGCACTGTGGTTCTGGCTGCCCTGAAAAGGTGCTGGTGGAGACGCAACAGACTATTAAATGCTAACATGCTTAGACAATGTTAGGAACATTATGCAAATTTAATATATTTTAATAAAGCTATAAGAAGGAACAAAATGCAGCTTTAAATATTTTCTCTAACTCTATATAAGAACTAAATTTCTTATAGAAATCAAGATCAAGATTTACAGAAGTCAAAATGTTACTACTTTCTTAAATTTAAAAAAGATGCTGTTTCACACTTTATAAAGTAATTGTTGGCAAACCTTTATGCAGCTGCTTGCTTTCTGTCTTTTACAATGCCAGAGAATTCAATATACTTCTCAGGATCCCTCAACACTCAAGACAAAAGTTTTTCTCCCTTTTATGGTCTGTGTCTTTCTTTTATACTTGGGGTACCAGTCTTATTCTAGGTAAGGATTCAAAGATATTTGAGCATATGTGATAAACTAAAATTAAACTAAACTAAAATTAAACTAAAACTGAACTAAAATTAAAAATAGAGTTTTAATTTTATATCACACAAAGCACTTATTAGAGTGCTTGGTTTTATTTTGGAACCCAAGAAGCAGCCTTTGCTAACTTCAAGATGTAGTTGAGGAAATATTTCAGAGGGTTGGTTCCTGTGTTAACATATTGAAATGGAGACAAAGAGGGAAGCTTTCTATGTTATTGTTACTGAGGCCCATTTATACCCACAGTCCATGAAGCACTAAGAAATACAAACACAGTGCCATCTACCTAGACATTTCTACTTTACCCAAAGAGATGGCATGGTGCAAAACCAAACCCTGTATGACTAGTTTCTATAGATTAATTGCACAGACATGGGTTTATGACGTGTCATATTATATGCCTAATGGATAGCTCCATTTGATAAAAATCTGAATTAGTAACAATGATCAATATTCATGTTCCAAAATATCTCAAATGGATAATATTTCTAAAACATAAAACACTATATGATTCTGCCAATTAGAAGCAGATTTCAAATTTATCTTTGTAGTATATGTTCAATATATTATAAATATTGATTTATACATATAGAAATACAGATAAGCATATTCATGTATAATTAAGTCTCAAACCTCCTTAATATTATTCTATCACAAAATCAAATTTTTCCTGCATTTATCTTAATATTGCATTGTTAAATTATACTTATCCTCTTTGTGAAGAGCTCCGGCAACTCTATAAAATATCCAGACATTTAATGTACACTGACTTATTAGACGTTAAAGTGACCTGAGTGCCAAAACGCGATACTTGGGAATGCAGCAGCCCTGGGCCAGCTTTGAGTCATTGCATTGTTCATAGCTTCAGCAGAAAGCAAACTGGACAAGGTGGGTCCCATCATGTCCCTTGCTAAATAGTTTGGCCCAAGGAGCCACAGATCTCCAGAATGAAAGTAATGAAGGTAAAAGAGGAAGTCAGAAATCTGCGTGTCACCTTGACTTCTGAATCTCTTCACCCCAACTTTTAATCAACATCACCAAGACTCTCTGTTAAACATCTTTTATATTCATGAGTTTTCTTTAGCACAGCACCCCTAAGTCACCATTACTTCTCCCCTGAGTCACGGAAATAGTTTCCTAAATGGTTTCTTATCATCTGGCTCCCCTGAAATTAATTCTCTATATCGTAGTAAATTATAATCATCCAACAATTCAAACAATAGCAAGTCTCTCCCCTACTGAAAAGCCTTTTATACTGATTCCCCAAAACCCTGAGGACAAATGGGCCAGTCATTTTATTTGTTCATATTTGACCTTGTCTTTCATGTATTAGTTTTGTTCAACTTTCACACGATTCTTAGATGTGTGGTCACACTTATGAACGATGGGCTGTACTAAATACTAAAGGTAGCTGGCATGTATGCTGTTTGCTCTTGTTTGTGAATGTTTCCCCGTGAGGCCTCTCAGCTGAGTGAGAAACCTGACTGAGTGTTCTGTGTGAGTTGGGAAGTCAGGGGAATGTTTTGACAGCCAGTCTCTTTGAAGTTCTCCTGAGGAAGAAGGAGGTTACAGAACTGGAGACTCCTTCAGGCCTGGTACACGACACTACCAAAAGGTAGGCTCTCCTGCTTATCATGGCAAACCTGTCTCTTCTATGTCTGTGTGCAACTTAGAGCTCGGTTGAGGCCTGTCCAACTTCTCTCCTAGACCCCAAACACATCTGATAAAAATCTGAATTAGTAACAATGATCAATATTCATGTTCCAAAATATCTCAAATGGATAATATTTCTAAAACATAAAACACTATATGATTCTGCCAATTAGAAGCAGATTTCAAATTTATCTTTGTAGTATATGTTCAATATATTATAAATATTGATTTATACATATAGAAATACAGATAAGCATATTCATGTATAATTAAGTCTCAAACCTCCTTAATATTATTCTATCACAAAATCAAATTTTTCCTGCATTTATCTTAATATTGCATTGTTAAATTATACTTATCCTCTTTGTGAAGAGCTCCGGCAACTCTATAAAATATCCAGACATTTAATGTACACTGACTTATTAGACGTTAAAGTGACCTGAGTGCCAAAACGCGATACTTGGGAATGCAGCAGCCCTGGGCCAGCTTTGAGTCATTGCATTGTTCATAGCTTCAGCAGAAAGCAAACTGGACAAGGTGGGTCCCATCATGTCCCTTGCTAAATAGTTTGGCCCAAGGAGCCACAGATCTCCAGAATGAAAGTAATGAAGGTAAAAGAGGAAGTCAGAAATCTGCGTGTCACCTTGACTTCTGAATCTCTTCACCCCAACTTTTAATCAACATCACCAAGACTCTCTGTTAAACATCTTTTATATTCATGAGTTTTCTTTAGCACAGCACCCCTAAGTCACCATTACTTCTCCCCTGAGTCACGGAAATAGTTTCCTAAATGGTTTCTTATCATCTGGCTCCCCTGAAATTAATTCTCTATATCGTAGTAAATTATAATCATCCAACAATTCAAACAATAGCAAGTCTCTCCCCTACTGAAAAGCCTTTTATACTGATTCCCCAAAACCCTGAGGACAAATGGGCCAGTCATTTTATTTGTTCATATTTGACCTTGTCTTTCATGTATTAGTTTTGTTCAACTTTCACACGATTCTTAGATGTGTGGTCACACTTATGAACGATGGGCTGTACTAAATACTAAAGGTAGCTGGCATGTATGCTGTTTGCTCTTGTTTGTGAATGTTTCCCCGTGAGGCCTCTCAGCTGAGTGAGAAACCTGACTGAGTGTTCTGTGTGAGTTGGGAAGTCAGGGGAATGTTTTGACAGCCAGTCTCTTTGAAGTTCTCCTGAGGAAGAAGGAGGTTACAGAACTGGAGACTCCTTCAGGCCTGGTACACGACACTACCAAAAGGTAGGCTCTCCTGCTTATCATGGCAAACCTGTCTCTTCTATGTCTGTGTGCAACTTAGAGCTCGGTTGAGGCCTGTCCAACTTCTCTCCTAGACCCCACCATCTTTAGAAGGTAACTTTCTTTGGAACACATCCATATATTCACCTGATTTTTGAGAATAACTCTTGGCTTCGGCCACAGAAAATAAGCCTTTGCTGCCAAACTGTAACTTGTTTACATCTGTGTTGGGGGAAGAACTCAACTTTCCCAGCTGTTTGGAAAGGAGATTCCTAAATGATGAACCCAGATTGCCCCTGGCCTCTCCTTGTTTGGTGATTCACCTTGAAGGTCTCTGGTGGCTTTTATTAAATTTCAACTTTCATTTCCCTACCAATCAAGTTTCATTCATTTTCTATCTTCCCAGAATCTTTATAAAATTCTGATTCACTAATGATACATTTTCTTGTTTTCCAGAGTATCATGTTATTCATTTTAACTTACCATTTCCATTAATTCAAGAAGACTTTGAGAGCATATAAGTTTTCAATGACCACATTTTAAAAGTCAAGTAAAATTATAGTAATTAATATGGATTAGCTAATTTACATAGATTTTTGAACTCTCCTAACACCTAGAATTTTATTCATAAAGGATTCAATGAAGATTTGATAACTATCATAGTCTCCCCATAAGAATTGATTATTTCAAGGGATCCATGACGATTTTAAAACAAGAAACCATAAATAGCAAATGCATGGCGTCATTCTTCTCAAAACAGCTACAAAATATTATTGATGGATACCAAACGTTTACCTCACTAAAATCTAGCCTTAGAAATTAGTCTACAGGTTGTGTGTACATTTCACACAGAAATTCCATTAAATATGTCTGAGGAGCTAACCCATGGGACCAGAAAAAAAAAAAAATGGTTCTGTGGTAAGAAATGGCTTTTAACTAAAAGTGAAATAAAATTATCCTAAGGTTATTTTTTAATTTATTTATTTTTAATTGAAAGATAATAACTTTACAGTATTGTGTTGATTTTTATCAAACATTGGCATGAACCAGCCACAGGTTTATCCATGTCCCTTCCTACTTAAACATCCCTCACATCTCGCATCCCATCCCTTGAGGTTACTAAAACTCGGTCTGAGTTCCCTGAATCATACAGCAAATTCCCATTGGCTATCTATTTCACAGATGGTAATGTATGTTTCCATGTTACTTCTCCATGCCTCCCACCCTCTCTTCCCCCTCGCCCCCACCATGTCCATAAGTCTGTTCTCAATGTCTGTGTCTCTACTGCTGCTCTGCAAATAGATTCATCAATACCATCCTTTAGATTCCATATATATGTGTTAATATATGATATTTGTTTTTCTCTTTCTGACTCCATTTCATATAGAAATCCCTAGGCTTATCCACCTCATTAAGATTGACTCAAAGGTGTTCCTTTTTATGGCTGAGTAATATTCCACTGTATATAAGTACCACAGCTTCTTCATCTGTTGACAGACATCTAGGTTGCTTCCATGTCCTTCAGTTCAGTTCAGTTCAGTCCCTCAGTCCTGTCCGACTCTGTGACCCCACGGACTGCAGCACGCCAGGCCTCCCTTCCTGTCCATCACCAGCTCTCCATAGTTTACTCAAACTCATGTCCATCTAGTCAGTGATGCCATCCAACCATCTCATCCTCTGTTGTCCCCTTCTCCTCCCACCTTCAATCTTTTCCAGCATCAGGGTCTTTTCAAATGAGTCAGCTCTTTGCATCAGGTGTCCAAAGTACTGGAGTTTCAGCTTCAACATCAGTCCTTCTAATGAACACCCAGGACTGGTCTCCTTTAGGATGGACTGGTTGGATCTCCTTGCAGTCCAAGGGACTCTCAAGAGTCTTCTCCAACACCACAGTTCAAAAGCATCAATTCTGCTCTCAGCCTTCTTTATAGTCGAACTCTCATATCCATACATGACTACTGGAAAAACCATGTCCTAGTTATTGTAAATAGAGCTGCAATGAATATTGGGGTACACGTGTCTTTTTCAATTTTGGTTTCATCAGGGTATGTGCCTAGAACTGGGATTTCTGAGTCATATGGTAGTTTTATTCCTAGTTTTTAAAGGAATCTCCATACTGTTCTCCATAGTGGCTGTATCAATTTATATTCTCACCAACAGTGCAAGAGAGTTCCCTTTTCTCCATACACTCACCAGCATTTATTGTTTATAGATTTTTTTGATGATGGTCATTCTGAACAGTGTGAGGAAAACTATCTTATTGTAGTTTTGATTTGCATTTCTCTAATAATGAGTGATATTGAGAAGCTTTTCATGTATTTTTTGGCTTCCCTGGTGGCTCAGAGGTTAAAGCGTCTGCCTCTGATGTGGGAGACCTGGGTTCGATCCCTGGGTCGGGAAGATCCCCTGGAGAAGGAAATGGCAATCCACTCCAGTATTCTTGCCTGGAGAATCCCATGGGTGGAGAAGCCTAGTAGGTTACAGTCCACGGGGTCGCAAAGAGTCGGACACGACTGAGCGACTTCACCTCACCTCACCTTTCATGTATTTATTAGCCAACTGTATGTTTTCTTTGGAGAAATGTCTGTAAGTTTTTGCCCACTTTTTGATTGGGTTGCTTGTTTTTCTGGCATTGATTTATAATGAGCTGCTTGTATATATTTTTAAAATAATCCTTTGCCAGTTGTTTCATTTGGTATCATTTTTCCCATTCAGAGAGTTGTCCTTTCACTTTATTTATAGTTTCTTTTGCTGTGAAAAAGCTTTTAAGTTGGATAAGGTCCCACTTGTTTACTTTTGTTGTTATTTCCATTACTCTAAAAGGTGAGTCATAGAGAATCTTGATGTGATCTGTGTCATAGAGTGTTCTGCTTATGTTTTCCTCTAAGAGTTTTATAGTTTCTAGTCTTACATTTAGGTCTTTAATCCATTTTAACTTTATCTTTGTGTATGGTGTTAGGATGTATTCTAATTTCATTATGTTATATGTAGCTGTCCTGTTTTCCCAGCAGCACTTATTGAAGAGACTATCTTTGCCGCATTGTATATTCTTATCTCTTTTGTCAAAAATAAGGTATACATAGGTGTGGGAGTTTCTCTCTGGACTATCTTCTTCCATTGGTCTGTGTTTCTATTTTTGTGCCAGTACCATACTATCTTGATGAAAATAACTTTGCAGTATAGTCTGAGGTCAGGAAGGCTGATTCCTCCAGTTCCATTCTTCTTTCTCAAGATTGTTTTGACTAATTGGGGTCTTTTGTGTTTTAATATGAATTGTGAAATTTTTTGGTCTAGTTCTGTGAAAAATGCCATCATGTACCGATGTTATTTTAAACTGACTGCTCAAAAGAGTGATTCCTTTGGAATCGTCCTTAGTTCAATTTGCTGTCTGCTTCTTTATGCTTTTTTAAAAAAACCTCAGTACCCCTCTATTTCTTTGATGGGTATATATTCATCTGTTTACCTCTGCTTCTCCCATTCCCTTCGTAATCCCCTTTGTCCAGGATCTGTCCTAGCCTTTACGGAGATCTGTGTGTATGGGACACCACCTTATTCTGGTATCCCTCCTTCCTGTGATTATCTTGTATCTCATCACCATTTATTATGAGTGACAAATACAGACTTGGTTAGATGTTTCATTCATGAATCTTAACTTGGTAGACTAATATTCTAAAATTGTAAATGGCAAAAGTGTAATGATAATTTAAATTACTCAAGA
The DNA here is from genome assembly GCA_006410635.1 of Cephalophus harveyi. Lineage (NCBI taxonomy): Eukaryota > Metazoa > Chordata > Mammalia > Artiodactyla > Bovidae > Cephalophus > Cephalophus harveyi. Next base: position 183,545 of record SJYT01017748.1, read on the forward strand.
CTAAAACCTCCTGAAAGTGATTATTATTTTTATTACTGATCTAACTGTACAAAATACCTTACAAATTATATATATAGTATAAAAAAGTGGCATATAAATACAGCTATTTAAACATTCTATCCAATCTATCTGTGCAAATATCTAGTTTAAATTGAGCATGCACCTGATAATGCCTTTTCATTAGAGTTGTAATTAAAACATACTTTGAAATTTCAGCCATGAATATATTAATAATCAACTTTCTCTCTATTAGTATTAATAATATTTCTCACATATTTCTTTCTTCTGTTCCTAAAAACCAAACTTGCTTCCCAGTTTATTGGTATAGTGTATTTTGAAAAATCATTTCAATAGTTAATATTTTAGGTAAAAAGACTATCTCTAACATACATGCAAATATGTTTACACAGAAAGGTTTAAAATTCAACAATAGGTAAATTTGAACCAGGCTGGCAAAATAGATTGAAAAGGAAGGCTTTAGTTTTCAATCATTCTGAAGATTTTTCAAATGGAATTTAATTCAAAAACTAAAGGGTTAGTCACTCAGTCATGCCGACTCTTTGCGACCTCATGGACTATAGCCTGCCAGTCTCCTCTGTCCATAGAATTCTCCAGCCACGAATACTGGAGTGGGTTGCCATTCCTTTCTCCAAGGGATCTTCCCAACCCAGGGATCAAAGCTGGGTCTCCTGCATTGCAGATTCTTTACCATTTGAGCTGCAAGGGAAGCCCTTAAACACTAAGGACATATTTTATTTATTTATTTTTATTTTTTAATTGAAGGACAATTGCTATACACTATTGTGAAGGGCACATTTTATTAAAAAAAAAAAAAAAAAAAAGCTAGTTCTACTTCATTGGAGAAGGAAATGGCAACCCACTCCAGTATTCTTGCCTGGAGAATCCCAGGGATGGAGGAGCCTGGTAGGCTGCCATCTATGGGGTCACGCAGAGTCGGACATGACTGAAGTAACTCAGCAGCAGCAGCAGCAGCTCTACCTCAAACCTTTTCATGTGAAATTGGCTACTAACACTGACTGGATTTCTCTATCTGATAATTTGATTTCAGAGAGTTCACACAACCTAACAATTTAGGATGCCTAAAAATAAGAAATATTAAAGATTAGTCAAAGATATCAGAAGACTGAAAAATAGAAATTTTCCCTGGTGGCACAGAGGTTAAAGCATCTGCCTCCATTGCCAGAGACCCAGGTTCGATCCCTGGGTCGGGAAGATCCCCTGGAGAAGGAAATGGCAATCCACGCCAGTATTCTTGCCTGGAGAATCCCATGGACGGAGAAGCCTAGTAGGTTACAGTCCACGGGGTCACAAAGAGTCGGACACGACTGAGTGACTTCACCTCACCTATAGAATAAGCAACTCACTGGGACTACACTCTGTAAGAGTTTTGGTAGTCATGGTCACAAATCCAACAGTCAATATCTGTACATTTCTAGTCAGTAAAGCATTATATAGCTCTTGAGAAAGGTAAAGAGAAGCCAGGGATAATTAGGGATAATTCTATGATTAGCAATTTAAAATGAAAGACAGAATTCCATAATATTGTTACTCAAAGAAAGAGCAGAGGGAAATTCTGTGGTATTAAGAATTTTTCATGTATTACAAGTTTACTTTAGAGTTCTCTACAAGAGAGATTCCACTTCTTCAGTTCAGTTCAGTTCAGTTCAGTCGCTCAGTCGTGTCTGACTCTTGGCGACTCCATGAATTGCAGCACGCCAGGCCTCCCTGTCCATCACCAACTCCCGGAGTTCACCCAGACTCACGTCCATCGAGTCAGCGATGCCATCCAGCCATCTCATCCTCGGTCGTCCCCTTCTCCTCCTGCCCCCAGTCCCTCCCAGCATCAGACTCTTTTCCAATGAGTCAACTCTTCGCATGAGGTGGCCAAAGTACTGGAGTTTCAGCTTGAGCATCATTCCTTACAAAGAAATCCCAGGGTTGATCTCCTTCAGAATGACTGGTTGGATCTCCTTGCAGTCCAAGGGACTCTCAAGAGTCTTCTCCAACACCACAGTTCAAAAGCACCAATTCTTCGGCGCTCAGCCTTTTTCACAGTCCAACTCTCACATCCATACCTGACCACAGGAAAAACCATAGCCTTGACTAGACGGACCTTAGTTGGCAAAGTAATGTGTCTGCTTTTAAATATACTATCGAGGTTAGTCATAACTTTTCTTCCAAGGAGTAAGCGTCTTCTAATTTCATGGCTGCAATCACCATCTGCAGTGATTTTGGAGCCCCCAAAAAATAAAGTCTGACACTGTTTCCACTGTTTCTCCATCTATTTCCCATGAAGTGATGGGACC
>SJYT01017748.1:189931-237790 GCA_006410635.1 Cephalophus harveyi
CCCAAAATAAAGTCTGACACTGTTTCCACTGTTTCCCCATCTATTTCCCATGAAGTGATGGGACCAGATGCCATGATCTTCGTTTTCTGAATGTTGAGCTTTAAGCCAACTTTTTCGCTCTCCTCTTTCACTTTCATCAAGAGGCTTTTTAGCTCCTCTTCACTTTCTGCCATAAGGGTGGTGTCATCTGCATATCTGAGGTTATTGATTACTAAGTATTTAATTAATATTTACTGATAGCCTTCTCACTCTTCCCAAAAATACCATAAATAAAGTTTAGGTAGTGTAAAATTTGAAAGTTAGAAGATTTTTAAGTTATTATTTATTCTGAAAACAAACAGCAAAAAACATGTAGCAAAATATGGGACACACATAAAATTAGCAAAGAGAAATCAAGCAAACTAAAATTTTCTCTTTCTATAGGACTGTTATTTCATCAAAGAATTCCAATCAGTGATTTATTATGGAATTTTACTAGCACAATTTTCTTGTAGCAAAATGGATAGATGAAACATTTACTTCTTTTTGTATTGCTATCCAATTAACAACACAATAGATAGATTTCATTCAGTCTGTAGAAAATTAGTAAATTAAGCACCAGGGGAATAATCTACAAACTAGATTACATAAATTGACTAAAAAACCCTCCACCCTGAGATTCTTAATGAAAAATGGAAAAGTAAGTAATTTTCCAAATTTCATCTTCCCAATACAGGAACTAAATATTATGATGGTTTTATTCATATTTCATGTACATGTCATCACTATTTTGTGACTCCTAAGAAGATTAGCATAACATTTATAAGAGACTAAAAAAGAGGGGGAAAATCTAATAGGAACCAAACTGCAAACTAAAATACAGGTTTAACTTTTCATGATTCAATGCATGTCCTGTATTCAGAAGTTATTCCTAATTTTTTTTTCTGTCATGTTTTTTTGTTTGTTTGTTTGTTTTTCTCTCAAATGGGCTCACTTACAGTGCCTTATTCGAACCCACTCTGAGGCAGGTGTCTCATGTAAAACTATACTATCAGAAACTCAGAGAGCACCGTTTCTCTTTAATACCTTATATACAAATGGCTAAACTTGACAGTAAAAGTCACTTATTCAATAGATGCTCATAAGACTTCATTAAATGCTTCAGCACCTTTAGAGTTTCTTGAAAATCTAACTTGGTGATTAGTCTAACTTACCCAATTCTTAAAGTAATGTACTTATTCTGAGACTTTGTGTATAGTATAAAATCATTGCCTCAAATCTGTATTCATAATGTTATTAGTGATAAAGCAATATCTCTAAAGGATGTTTCTATAGATCATTGCATTGAAATGTGCAAAGTATGACATTCATTTGACCTGGAATCACAGGGAATCTTCCTATTATATTGTATGAATCCAACATGTTAGTAGTGTGTGTTATGGTCACCCAGTGGACCCACTGGTAACCTTGCATGCAGAGAAAAATGATGACAAATCATTTTTGAAGACACTTTAGCGTCAGAAAATGAAGGAACATGAACCAGAGAAGTTGCCAGAATGAGGTACAAGAAAATGTCATATATGGTATATAAATGTCTGAAAAGTCTAGGTTGTGTTTCCAGAATCTAAGTAAGGATATACACACAAATAGTTAGAAAAAATAACTACTTATAACTTCAAAATTGTGATTCAGTCTCTGTAGCTGATGACCTAATATCATGTATAACCTAAATCCTTAAGATACCAGAATTCACATTACCCCAAGATAAGGTGGGGCATACATACTATCTTCCCAAAATAATGAATTCCAAATGAGAGGTAGGGGAGAATCATAAAGTATAGCATATTTGAGGTCTGTGATATATTTTACCATTGTTTTCAATTATCCCCCACTCTTAGGAGTATATAATTCACTCCCACTCTTACTCTTCAGCTGAGTGCCAAAGAATTGATGCTTTTGAACAATGGTTTTGGAGAAGACTCTTGAGAGTCCTATGGACTGCAAGGAGATCCAACCAGTCCATCCTAAAGGAAATCAGTCCTGAATATTCATGGGAAGGACTGATGATGAAGCTGAAACTCCAATAATTTGGCCACCTGATGCAAAGAACTGACTCATTGGAAAAGACCCTGATGCTGGGAAAGACTGAAGGAGGGATGAGAAGGGGATGACAGAGGATGAGTTGGTGGGATGGCATCACTGACTCAATGGACATGAGTTTGAGTGAACTCTGGCAGTTGGCAATGGACAGGGAGGCCTGGTGTGCTGCAGTCCATGGAGTTGCAAAGAGTTGGACACAAGGGAGCGACTGAACTGAACTGACTGAACTTTTACCATGCCTTGCCATTGGCAGTTACTATCCTAGCCCTTGTCAGTCTTAGCCATATGACTTACTTTTGCCAATGGATGTGATATATAGCCTCTGAGAGGAAGCTTTAACTGTGTTTCATGGTGTGGTTGGGCTTACTTCTATACTCTGCCAGAAGAATGGCATATCCCAGATAGTGGCTGCTCCTTCAGCCTGGATGCTGGCATGAAAAGATATGTGGAGTAAAGCAGAGCTAACTTGCAAACCCGAAAACAAGAAACTAAAGCTTTAATTTCTGTTGTAAGTTACTAAGATTTTGAAATTGCTTGTTAAAACAATACTCGTCAACTAATACAAATGCACAAGATACTTCTACACTCACTGTTGATATTTTAATCATTCAGGACCTTCCATCAAATTACTGTCCCTCTGAGTAAATATAAATTAATGAACATAGCTGTTTGTGGGCCTAATATGGTAACAACTTCTGATTTGTAACCCCGGATTTACGTTTCAGACTCCTTTGCCTTGGGTTACCAAGACTATTGAACCATTTATGACTTTACACTGTCATTGGAGGGTCCTTCCTCAAATGTGGGGCTTTTATGCTCAACTTGGTTTCGGACTTTCAATTTGAATCTGTCTTTATTTATAGACTCTTCTGGCGGAGTAATACCACAACTGACATTTAAGTGTGTTAAACCTCTGCTCCTGCCAGGCGTAAAACCAGAATTCTACCTGGACCTGTGCTGTTTGCTTATTAAAAGTACAGGAGGGTCACTCAACTGTAAAAGAGACCATCCACCTCATCAAAATGTAACGCAGATTCCAAAGGCACTATACATCAAACTGAGGACCTCAGTATGCAACAGGCAGTTAGTAAAGGTTTCCAAGCAGAGAATGACACATTTGATTTTTAAACACGTAATTCTAGAAGCAAAATGGTGTGGAAAAGTAGTGTAGAAAGATAATAGCGGCAGGAAAATAAGTAGTTGTCACAAATTCTGGACTTCAGGCAAGCAGGAGTTTCTAAAGGCAAACACAAATTTGGAAAATCTGCAATGTAATTGCAACAAATAAATTCAACATGGCAAGGTCATATATTTTGCTTTAGTTAAATATATTGCACATTTGCAATATAACAAAGTGATTTGATTCAAGAGATACTATGTTGGTAAGATGGTGTTACAAATCAACCATTTGGTAGTGTGAGGCAAACCCAGTGAGAAAAGAAAGAGAAATTAACTACAATCATTTAGAAAGAGAAAAATACAGAAGGGAGAGAAAGGATAACTGAAAAGTGACTAAAACTGCTGAGCAACACATGTGATGGGATGGATGCACTGCTCAAAGAGATCCTGTTTTAAAAATTGGAAATGGCATGTTTCCTTCACTCATAAGGGAATTTACCAAATTGACTTACTCATGGACTATCACCAGCCAGGCTCCTCTGTCCTTTGAATTCTCCAGGCAAGAATACTGGAGTGTGTTGCCATTCTTCTTCCAGGGGATCTTCCCAACCCAGGGATCAAACCCAGGTCTCCTGCATTGAGGGGAGATTCTTTACCATCTGAGGTACCAGGGTTCATCCCTATGAATTTCAGTGTGGCACTCTGACTAAAATGATTATCACCAACATTTTATGACTGTTATTAAACATTAATAAATCAATCCAGTAATTCAGCCAGCAGAATTAGTAGCATTTGGAAAAGAATTGTTTTTATTTCTCCTTAGAGGTTCACAGGCCTGGAAAAGAACCAGTGTTAAAGTCTTTTAGGCTAGAGTCAAAATACTTTGGGTGCAAACTTTTGTGATATGAACACTAGTGAAGATCAAGATCTTACGGATGAGAAAATAGTCAAAACGTAGAGTCCTTTCAGGCTAAAAATCACAGTCAGCAAAGTTGAACATTCTGATTCTCTGCTTAAGGAAGATGCTGACTCATTAATTATACAGAGCAATTCTGAATACAGTTTTCACACATTTCTTTATTCTAACCCCTTTCCCCCTAAGTGAGGAATGAACACAAAACATGGAGTTAAAAAGCAAAATGTGGATTTAAAATTCCTTTCTCATAAAAATAAAGGAAGAAGAAAAGGGGAAAAAGGAAAGAAAACTTGTACTTATGCAATTACATTTTAAACATACTAGTCCCAGTGTTAAATAATCTCATTCTGAAGGTGGCCTTTTGGTGACTTAATAGTTGAAATTTTCTTTCCTTTTTCTTCAAAATCAAAATGGAAATCTCCTTTAACTTGGTAGGAAACAAGAGAACTCTATTTTACACAAAGTAAGGATGATATTCAGAATTATATTCTAGACACTGTTTCTAATTAGCTCTTTGTTGATAATTCTGAAGCATGCCCTGAAGGAAAGAGGTAAAATTTACCACAGAAAGAACTGCCTCAACGGTATGAAACCCGTTCTTGGGGTTTCTCAGCAGCAGCCTGGCTTGGGGCAGGACAAAGTCCTTTTCTGGTACAGTTGGTCAGAAAAAGTCACTTTTACCAAACCATGGTGGAAGTTACAGAAAATATTATTGCACTACTTAGATCCTGTGGTCTTTATAGAGATAAAATAATTGCATTGTGTATTAAGAAATGAATAAAGAGGGAGGGGGCAGCTACGGCTGACTCATGTTGATGTTTGGCAGAAACCAACACAATACTGTAAAGCAATTAGTCTTCAATTAAAAATAAATAAATTTAATTGAAAACAAAACAAAAAGAAATGAATAGATTTTTAAATACAATGGTCATCATAGAAGATAGACAAATAACCAAATCTTCCTTTTTTAATTTCTCCCTTGTATGTCCAAAAAGTTTTCCTTAAGAGAAAAACAGTTCTCAACTATTGTCTAAAAGAATGATAGAGAAAAATCAAATTCCCAAGTCTTGTAAGATTTTCTGTACTCTCTCACCTAATGGGTTAGGACTAAGGAATGGTGTTTTCTCTCAATCAGATCCTTAGGCAGCCTTTCTGGAGAGGCATGCTGCCAGAAGTCAGGGTGCAAGCCAGGGAAAATGAACTGCACTATTGCAGCTACAGCTTGGATTCACAAAATTGGCTCAATACAACCAATGAACTGTGTGCAGTGTAGGAAATACAACATTGAGAGTGGACTCAAATTCCAGCTCCTAATATAGCCAATAATGTCAGGGCCAGAAGATGAATAGATGCAAAAATTGGCTTGAGTGTTAAAGAGGGTAGATCTCATGTTACGTGTTCTTACCACACACACACACACACAAAAAACACATAACACAACAAATCACATTGGCATCAGGAAACTTTTGGTGATGATGAATATGTTTATTACCTTGACTGTGATGATAGTATAATAGGTGTATACATAAGTCCAAATTCACTAAACTGTATATGTGCAATTTTTGTATATCAGTTATGCTTCCATAAAACTAAAAAAGTGGCTTTAATCCAATTCTGGATTGCAACTCACCATGCTCCTCTGTCCATGGAATTCTCCAGGCAAGAATACTGAAGTGGGTAGTCATTCCGTTCTTAAGGGGATCTTCCCGACCCTGGGGTGAAAACCATGTCTCCTGCATTGCAGGCAGATTCTTTATCATCTGATCCACCAGGGAAGCCCATAAGAAAGAGAACAGGAATGCAGTGCTTACCTCCAGCTGACGCACTCCTTGTTTGCAAATACAGAAGCCATACTCTGCTACTAAGTAGAGTTACCCTTTCCTGTGCAGACTTTGGGAAGAGGAATGAAAACCTCTCTCCATGATAGTGTGCTCCCCAATCCCAAATCCATATGATACATCATGCTAATAATTCTGTTATGGATATAAAAGCCACACATAAGAACAAAAGTTTCAGAATAAAAGAAATGAAACAAAACCTTTCCTTTGTTCCCACACTCAGCCATTCCTTGAGCTGTTGCCATCACTCAGTCACGTCTGGCTCTCTGCAGCCCCATGGACTGTAGCCCACCAGGCTCCTCTGTCTGTGGGATTTTCCAGGCAAGAACATCGGAGTGAGTTGCCGTTTCCTTCTCCAGGGGATCTTCCCAACGCAGGGATTGAACCCACATCTCCTGCATTGGCGGGCAGATTTTTTTACTGCTCAGCCACCAGAGAAGCCCTTGGCATCAGTAGGACTTAGCTGATTTCTAAACGGAGCCATAAGCAAAGCACTGGCCTCAGTATCACAAATCTGCCTACACTTACACTTGGTCTCTAAGAATTAGCCAGCTAATCACAAGGAAAGATGAGGAACAATAATAAAAACTTAACAAAGTTTGAAGAAGCCAAGTGAAAGGAAAAAGTGAAGGAAAAATTATCTGTACCATCTCTGATATAGAACACCAACACAAAGTGGATTCTGAAAACAGCTGCTATTGTTTTGCAAAAAAAGAAGAAAGCAGAATAACTGGGCAACAAAAACTGAACTGATTAAACCATGTTAAAGAACAACTTTAGTCATCACTGAAAAGAAGTAGTGAAAATTGATGGTTTAGACAATTGGCTCACAAACTAGGAAATAAAATTGAGAAACATATAGAATGTGGAGAAGATTATTAATTTTATGAAATAGATAAAATGACAGATAAGAATGAAAGATTATCACCATTTTTAAAATGTCTAATGAAATTATATCTGGGCAATGATAGACAGCAACAGTTAACATCACAAATTGAGGTACCCAGAAATTGTGTACCTCATGAAGGAAGTATACAACAGCAGCTAGGGAGAATTCTTGCAGAAAACTCAAACTAAAATATGACTGAGCCTCACACTCTAATTTCCAATATGCAGGGTACAGAGGGAACTTATAAAAAATGCAGTAAAAAATAAAATCTGAGCGTGGGAAATCCTACAAAAGAAGTAGTGCAGGGTTTTCAACAAATAAACTGGAGAGAGAAAAGAAGAGACAAGATTAGGAAGACTTGAGAGACATAACAACCAAATCTAAATCTAAACTGAATCTAAAGTAGATATAAAGTCAGTGTTAGAATATATGAATGGTTAGCATCAGAATACTTAAATCAAATCAGTAATACATAAATGTCATGCACATAGAGAACAGACTTGTGGGCACAGTGGGGGAAGGAGAGAGTGGGACAAATTGAGAGACTAGCATCGAAACACATACTTTTTACCATGGGTGAAACAGATAGCCAGTGAGAATTTGCTGTATGATGCAGGGAACTCAAATCAGGTGCTCTGTGACAAACTAGAGGGTGGGATGGGCTAGGAGGTGCAAGGGAGGTTCAAGATGGAGGGGACATACGTATACCTATGGCTGATTCGTGCTGCTATACGACAGAAACCAACACAATATTGTAAAGCAATTACCCTCAATTAAAAATAAACAAATTTTTTAAAGTGTTATTCATGTCATGTAATACCAAATTGGCATTCATGTAATTTGGAGTGAAGGAATAGTGGAGGAGGGAGGAGGGAAGGTTTTGTTTTTTTCTCTTCTGTAGGTCTGAGTTCTATTTACCTAACTCTTTTGACCTATTTCTGTTTCCCAGATCACATAAAAGTTGAAGCCACAGAGGCCCAGATTTAATTGGCGTGGAGGAGGGGGGTCAAGGAGGATGAGCTGGATGAATTTTTATAGCAATGAGCTAAGCACAAAATCGCTGCTTTTAAGTTGACAAACAAATGAGTTTCATGGAGTAGTGAGATACTAATTTAAATTATGAGTTCCGTCCTTTTACAGACAGTACCAGATCAGCTAACTCAGATCCAAGTTCCATTCAGTACTGGGAGGAAAATATGGGGATATGAATTTAAAATTAATGTAGCTTTAGCATAATGTTTCAAGAATTACCTTTCACGTGATTATACATTTATTCTGGATTAGTTAATTACAGATGAAGAGGAAAACTTTCCTAAGTGCATTTCTTATACTTAGGCAATTCCATGAGAGGCAGTGGAAATTGTCACGATACCAAAGGCCTGGAAATACCTGCTCGTAAATAGAGTGTGGTCTTTGTGAATGGAAAGTCACTCAATTCATTTCTGCAACATAGAAATATAGGACCAAAGGGAAAGTGGAAATTCAGATGCTCTGAATATACTGTGCTGAAAAAAAAGAATTTTGTGAAAGACCTCATGTTAGGGATGCCACCAAGTCAAAATTTATAAATAACAGAAGAATCTATTGATGGCTCAAGTGGAACTCTTTGCGAAAGGAGGAACTATGCATAGGTGGGTTGTAGGCCCTGCCATGTGCTAAACGCATAATGCCAAGATTAACCTTCTGTTAGCGGAGTCCTCCCAAGTGAGTTTCTTTAATTTCTTTGAATGTTAACTCATAAGTGCAATGTAATTTAACTCATGATCTTCTTATTCCACAAAGTGTTGGGTGGATGAATATATCTAATTCTGAGGTTTAACATTTAGAAGCAGATTAGATTACAGATATAATCCTATTCTTCCTGGAAGACTGTCAAGATGATATTCTGATTGCTATCTCTACCTTTCTCCTTGCCTTATTTCTCAGTTGGCTTACAAATATGGCAGGGAATGTAGAGCTATCTTCTCAAATACTAATCTATGTGAAGACAAAGATTTCCTCATTTAAGTACATGTTTACATAATTGACTAGGCCAAAATACACGGTTCCTAACAGGACCATTAACAGCCTTGTTCAGAAATCATTCAACAAATGTATTCTTCAGAGGGAATGCTGTGCTAGAAAATAACTAGTAAAACCAATAAAAGAAATCAAAGATAAACAATAAGGAGAATTAGAGAATTTTCAGTTTGTAATAAAGCTGCATCCATTACACAAATATTTATTGATAACTTGCCATGCCAAGCAAACAGGAATCAGTGTTGAGCAGACATATGGGTATTTGCTCCCATAGAGTTAAAATTCTAGCTAAATCAGAAGTATATATATGTGTGTGTATATATATATATATATAAATCACCAAGAAAGGAAAATGCTGTATTCTTGTATATCTCTGAATTGAGAAACAAACCATAATCAAACTAGCTGGAATAAACAGTAATATGTTACAGGAACAGAGGGAGGAATTGCCCTTTGTCTTACTGAGAATACATGATATTTCAGTTCTGAAACTTTCTGCAGAGCAATTCCAGTCTTCTTTTTCCTCCTTCTTTTTCCAGATTATCCCTATTTCAAAATGTGTGTGGTAGACAATCAATGTTCCAGCCTTGGTTCTTAGCACCAGCACCCAACAGAGAATAACCATTAACTTGGAACCATAATTCCCAGTTGACCCACAAGAAAATCACCTTGAACCAACGTTAGGGGTCCACTACACAATCAATCCTCAGTGGCTGGGGGAGGGGAGGGAGGAGAATCCCATTATATTAACATGACAGTTAGCTCCCCTTGGCAGACTTTGCTGCTTGCCTTTGCATATAATTTTTATCTGGAGCAACAGTGATTTTGTAGGGGGGCACAATGTTCCTAGATAAATACAACATTCTTTAACCTCTCTTATGGATAAAAATACCATTTGACAAAGTTCTCCACACTGAAATATAAGTAGAGTTTTCCAGTGAAGTTTGGAAAACAGTTTCTAAAGGGAAAGACTTAGAAGGCCTTGTAATATTCCTTTTGCTCAGAATTCAGATACAAGGCTGGTGGTATCTCACCATCTCACAAGCAGGGAGTGCTAAGGCCAATGACAAAAGATTATGCCAAACTCAGCTGAGTGAAAAACGTGAAGGAGAACAAGTCCTTCATATCCTGGAAAAGCCACCATAAGGTCCTGGAGTTCTCGTCTTCAGAATATGGTAATGTGGCAAAAATAAACTTTTTGTTTACTTATGCCACTGTGATCTGAGTCTTTGGCTACATGCAGCCAAATGACTTCCCTGGTGCCCCTTAGTGATCAATCTGTGCTGCCTACCTATTTCAGGGAAGTAGATTTAAGCAATCCAAGAAAATTTGCTTTTAAGAACTAGGGGGAGGAGCAACAGTAATCAAAATACAAAAAGAAAAAAGAAGAATGTCAAATATATAGATAAAATCAGTGAAAAATTAAAAGAGAACAGGAGAGGCATTGTGTAGAAGCACAGTATTTTTTAAAATGGAAATATAGTTGATTCACAATATCGTGTCAGCTTCAAGTGTATGGCGAAGTGATTCAGTTATACATATTCTTTTCAGATGATTTTCCATTATAGGTTATTATAAGACATCGACTACAGCGTCCTGTGCTATACAGTAAATCTCTGTTGCTTGTCTATTTTACCAGTAGTGGTTTGCGCCTGTTAATCCCATACTCCTAATTTATTCCTCCTCTTCTCCTTTTCCCCTTTAGGAACCCTAAATTTGTTTTGTGTGTGTGTAAGTCTGTTGCTGTTTATATATAGATTCATTTGTATTACTTTCTAGATCCCACATATAAATGATACCATATTTTTCTTTCTGTCTGATTTTTGATGACAATATCCATTCTGATCAATGTGAGGTGATACCTCATTGTGGTTTTGATTTGTATTTCTCTATTAATTAGCAGTGTGGAGCATCTTTTCATCTGCCTCTTGCCCATCTGTATGTCTTCTATGAAGAAGTGTCTATCTTGGTCTTGTGCTCATTTTTTTGGACTGGGTTGTTTTCTTTTATTTGATATTGAGTTGTATGAGCTGTTTTTATATTTTCCTTGTTAACTTACCTTGTCAGTTGCATATTTTGCAAATACTTTCTCCTATTCCATAGGTTGCCTTGTGATTTTGTTGATTGTTTCCTTTGCTGTGTGAAGCTCTTAAGCTTGATTAGGTCCCATTTGTTTCTATTTGCTTTTATTTCCTTTGCCTTTGGAGAATGATCTAAGTAAATATTGCCATGATTTATGTCCGAAAATGTTTTGCCACGTTCTCTTCTAAGAATTTTATGTTATCATGTCTTATATTTAGGTCTTTGAACTATTTTGAGTTTATTTTTGTATGTTTTATGAGAGAGTGTTCTAATTTAATGAATTTACATGTAGCTGCCCAGCTAGTAAAGTATTCTTTATATGCAATGGAAGTTAAGATCAATATACATAATTGTGGAATAAGGATATTCATGCAGTGCCTCAGTCAAGATAATGTAAACATCAAAAGGAATCATAAGTTAAGTCTAACTAATAAAAATATGCAATAATGACAAACAGCAATACTTATATAAAGATAAATGGAAATAAAATACAAATAATAAAAAAATCACACTGAATTGGGGGAAAATGTAAGATGTGGATCCAGAGCATAAAGAATCCAGGAAGTTTAAAATAATGACACACATTTATTAACAAACCTTGTAGAAAGTCATCATAGTATTATTAGCAAACAATTAGAAAGTAATGCAAAAACACTATATCAACTAAAAAAAGTCTATTATTAATTATTTAGGTTTGAAAAATTATGAAGGCCAAACATTAACAAACACCCATGCACCAAACAATATATACCCCAAAGTATGAGGCAAATATTTTCAGAAATATAGTATTTGTACTCCCGAAAAAGAAAGTTTTATTCTTATAATCAGTCTGTGACAAATACACTATGCAAAAATCAGTGGAAGCCCTAGAGGAGAATAATGCTAGATTTGAATGACTTTGGTGTGATATGGGTCTCAGTTTGAATCCTAGATCCAAGTTGAATGCTGTACATTTCAGAAGCCTCAAAATTTTCTATTTTGAAATCAAAGAATTATGAGGAATAGGAGAAAGGAAAGTGAGAGGAAGAAGAATAGGAAGAGTAGGAGTGGAAGAGGAGATCCAGAGGAAGAAAAGGAGGAAAATAAGAGGAGGCAGAATTTAATCCAGATTCTGTTATAGCAACTATATGCATTACTTTATTATAGCTTCATATTTGTCTATCCCCATCTAACAGAAGAATGACATACTCTCAAAGATAAATAATTTTCCCAATATCATACAAAGGATTTTTGTTTGTTTGCTTTGTATTTAACGTTACATTTTCTCTTATATTTGAAATTTATTCTTTAGGACTACTCATTGAAAAAAATCTATAGAATTTATTTTACACTGTGGGGTAAACAAAATTTTTAGCTGTGAAGGTGATAAGCTTTATGATTAATGAGTCAGAAGAGTTTGTTATCATTTAATAGATTGATATTAAACAATCAGCATGCATTTTAATAGTCATACACTTGACTCTGAATATTCTGAGAGAAACTATTTATTTAATTATTAACTTTTGTTTTCCTATTTCAGAAGCATGAAATACAGAGAGGAAAATAGCTTGAAATAATTAAAAAGTTGTTCAATTTACACACAAACTGTATGATTCAAGCTAAAGTATATTTGAGATAGAGATCTTTTCACTTTCACAAAAGTAAGCATAAGCGTTTGAAATCTTTTAAAGCATTATTCTCTTCAAACATTTTGAAACAAAAAATTTGCCTTTTGATAGGAACTATGTGTTTCATTATAAAGATGGAACATGGTGTTCTGGCTTACATATTCTCTGCAGAAGGAGGTCCTTTTTTGTACTGAATTTTTAGCATATAGTAAAGATCCAGATTGTAAAAAATTAATTTCAGGCATGACAGACTGGGAGTATATATTGAACAGATCTGGGAACAGAAATGATGCAAATGCTTTTCTTCCAGCTTCTGAAAATTATGTAATGGACCAGAATTTTAGATTGAGTGAAACACGGACTCTTAATCAGAGGAGGGTACCAAATTGACTTTTGAAAAGCAAAAGTATAAGGCAGTTTCCCACAAACGGTATATCCATTGACAACTGACTCTGGAGTTATCATTATAGCTAAGCATCAGGATACTCACATATATTTTAATTATTAGTGAGACTAATAGAACTATGATAGAAAACATTTCTCCTGAATGAGCAAGAGTAGTAAAGGAAATTGACTCATGAAAGGAAGACGAGTGATGCATTAAGAGTTAGAAGTAAAAATCAATAGAATTGTTTTAACTCCTCACTATGCTACTATTATGTTTTAAAGTTTTACATACTTTGTTGGTTTACAATGATGGTAACATTTACATTGCCTATACATTGATTTGTATATTATTTACTGTTTATACCGCAAAAAAAGAATACTGATAAATAGGCTGATAAAAATACTTGAAAGATTGGTGCCTTTCTATCATTAAACCATTTAAAATATGATAGTTGCATAGAGTACAGCTAAATAATGCTAGATGCCTGTTAGGAAATTTTTACCATAATTTTTTTTAATGATGTAACTTATCAATAACTAATAAATTATTGGGAATTTGAATACACGAAGAAATGAGTTTATTTATATCTATATACTTGTAACTAGAATTAGGAGGATAAAGCATAAGTACTATTAAATGAGCAGATAGATAGACCTTTAGAAAGGTTGTGTTAAACCAATCAGTTTGCAAGTTGCTTACAAATTCAATTCAGTGCAACTAGACAAATGTTTATCAAAAGCATAGTGCATGCTAGATTTCCCTTCCAATAATTTCCAGGAAGAGAAGACATAAAGCAACCCCCCCTCTCGCCCCCACTCCACACCCACACACAAAAAGACACGACAAGTCACATTATTCCAAAAGTACAAACAAAATGCTGTGCAAATTACGAGAATCTAAAAAGTCTGAAGTGTTAGGAAAACTTCGTGGCAGGGTTGGCATTTGAGATGGTATTGTTAAAAAGAGTAAGAATTCAACATGGAGAGCTATGGAGTGGGGAGGGTATAATTTAAGGATGAAAACCAGTACAAGTCTGCTCTTATAAAATAGACTATAATTCAACTCAATAAATTCATTAACTCAATTTTACTTAATAAGTAGAAGATAAATGATCTATAAGAGAGAGGAAGTGATAATGCAGTTATCCACACAGGGAACCCTAAGTAGCCAGGGCTCATGAATGAGCAGTTTGTGTGAAATGGATTTTCATGTCTTACCTCTATCTCTGTTCTATCATCTCTTTTTCTATATATCCATTCCTATTTTTCAAGTATTATATATGTATTAAGTAGCACCTACCTAACTTTGTCTATAACATTGTAGTTATAAATAGTTACAAATATGTGTGTGTATGCTTTACAGAAGCCTGCTGTTCTCAAAATACCACCCCCCAGATGTCATGTTCAAAGCATTTATAATCCTTCAAAGCTCACTCTGTGAAATACTTTCATAGAAATTTTCCAAAAGGACCCTGTGTACAACTCATGCCTTTAAGATAATGTATAAGTGAAGTTCCCATATCACAAAGATTTTCAATTTAAATATAAATTCTCATCTTTCTATCTGAAAGACATCTCCCCAAAGGATTAGATTTATATTATGGACCAGTCAGATCAAAAGAAGAAAAATAAGTGAGCAGGAATGTAAGATATTAGTGAAAAGAGAAAGAAATTAACAGAAAGCGTTAGGGGGTGTGTGTATATGTGTGTGTGTGTGTGTGTGTGCATATAACTGGCCAAGTTGCTTCTATAATCTGCTTATAACCAAAACATTTTTTGTATTTTTAAACACAAAATGTATTTTTTAAATTTGAAATTATGGATAATGCTTTAAGTTCCTGTTCTTTCTTCATCTTCAATATAACTTTCTAAATAAATAATGTGTCTTCCTCACTAATTGTATTTTAATTTCTCTAGTATATTTTAAGACTGAGCGACTGAACTGAACTGAACTTAACTGAAGCTTAGATCTTTATTTCAATGTAAACACAAATTTAAAAAGCCCTCTTTTTGTTCTTACAATTTTCTACTATCTCAGATGGAATAGTAAGTTGGTATATATTAATACTATTTTGTGGTAATTGAAGTTCATATCTGTTCTTGAATGACTTTCTCCTTCTCCCCTTAGGATATACTATTCTCATAATATTTCTTTTTCCTGCTACTATTCCTCTATCTTCTCACTTACATCTGCTTCTGCAACTGCTTCCTCCAAGAAGTCACCCACAATAAAACAAAATAATAATAATAAATAACAGTTGTAACTCTCTCACTGGTTTTGTATGACAGATCCTGAGGTAAATGCTTTGCACCTCTTAGCTCTTATAATACTTTCAGACATCTGAGGGAGGCTCTGTGTGGTTCAAATAACATTCAGATGTGTTAGATTCCAGTGAAGTGCAAGTCCTTTATGTGTGTTTTATCTCATCTTTTACTTGTGCATATGTGCAAATAGGTGTTTACAGATATATTCTAATACATGTATGGATGTGTGTATGTTTGCAAATATCTAAGTATGTCTATAAATAAAACATATATACATACTTCTACTGAATTTTGTCGAAGATTGAAACTAGCTTTTACATACATATATATATATATATATGTATATATGTATCTGCCCAAAGATTGGATCATAGAGGGGGTAAGGGAAATGATAAGGTCTTATTTATAGTCTTTGCAGTCTTCATGGTGTCTTTGCCTATCCTTCATTAACACATTACCTGGAGCATAGTAGTTACTCAATAAATTATTATTAATTGAATAAATAAAACGTCACTAAATTTGTCAGGAGAACTGTACTGAATACAGTTACAAATGCCTTACAGTCTTATAATATTTTCACTCACTAATTGTCTTACAGCTGTTTTCACTCAGAATAATATTTTCTATTCATTTCCCCCCATTTCTATATTTTTAAGTTTGCTTTAAGGAAATTTACCTATTACTAAGAATAATATGTTCGGAAAATGTCAAATTTGATTTTGAGTAGCAAAAATGCTTATAGATTAACAGTTTTGTCACAAATCACCTTTTATATTAGGAAAAGTAAGAAAGAAATATCTTTAGGGATCATCTTTTTCAGTTGATACTAATTAGATTTCTTCAAACCAAGTTTAAAGCTCACTCTGTTCTGGCATGGTAGTGCCAAGTGATAATCCAATGTGACATACATTTCCTATAGCAATAACATTTTGGCAGATAAACTCCCCAATGAGAAACAACCATGTCTATGCTTAGATGAATTTTGTGATAGAACACAAATGTAAAAAAAAAAAAAAAAAGTAACAGAATTAAAAAATACTCCACCGTATAATGAAGCCCCTGTCCATGTTTACAGATAGTGCCGAAATCCATAGAGGGTAAAAGCAGAGAGCATGTAATAAACAATACATCATAGATTCCTCACTGTCCTTGGAAGGTTGATAGAATCACTGATTATTATTTACACTGAAATTCATTCCTAGAAATCGTGTATCCTTTCCCTTCATTATGCAATGCTGTCTTGGACCTGGGATTCTAGAAATGTGGAAATTATAACACTTTGACATACCATGTAAATGAGGTATCGCTGTAACATGCTATTTAAATAAAGTTTGGAACAAACATTCAGTAGGGAAGTTTGGAAAACTTATAACGAGATTACCTCCTAACTTTTTTTATAAGAGTATTCTTGTATTCCCCCCCAGCCATCTTTTAATTCCAACAAGAAGGTACAGTGTGCCAATTTAGCTCTGAAGCAGCAAAGCCACACATTGTATTCCTATGGCAATTAGTCAGGAGCTGAGCCTGTCGTTTGAGCCTCTCCTCCTTTTCTTTATGTAGATAATTTTTGACTTGGAGGATCTTTGCCTTCCTGATGGAAAGACCTGAATTGAATATTATCAGTCTCAATCAACAAGATATTTCTCATCATCAATTCTGAAATTGAGGCTCATATTGGCTAGGTAGTAGAAGCTTCCACAATTAGTCTATGCACTGTATTCATTTTCTATGCATTATTTTCATGATTAATTGCAAGACCTGGACAACCGGATGTCTGTGGGAAACTTTAGGTGAGACCCAATTTAAAAGTTTCTCTCCAAATTGTAAGCTAATTTTTTAAAAGATCATGGCTGTCACAGCGCAAATGACTGGCCACAGTAGGAATGCTACCAATGGACCTGGAATAAAAATACCGAACAAAATGAAAATATGTCATCCTTGGATATTAAGTCAATATCTTTAGAACTGCATTGTTCTTAGGGAAATTTATTTGCTAATGAGCTAGAGAAAAAACTATTTAGAAATTAATAAGATGTAGGTTATAAGTGTAATTAAAAATTCAGATTCCCTTATTTTATAATCTCTGCCAAACAGGCTAGATCTCACCCAAAATATGCACTTATTAACATATGTCATCTTTCTACCATTCAAGAGCTGCTAGCAAAAAGTGTCCTAGAGACATTCTCTAGTATCTGTCCGTGTCCAGTTGGTGGCTCCTAGAACTCTACATTTCTTATGCTTTCTGAACATTTAGAATTCCATTCACATCCTACCATCCCTTCTCTTATGTTTTCCCCTTCTTGCTTCTTTATCCATACTTCTTACTGTAAACAGGGGTTTCCCAGGTGGCGCTAGTGGTGAAAACCCTGCCTGACAGTGCAGGAGACTAAGAGACACAAGTTCGATTCCCTGGGTCAGGAAAATCTCCTGGAGAAGGGCATGGCAACCCACTCCAGTATTCTTGCCTGGAGAATCCCATGGACAGAGAGGCCTGGTAGACTTTGAACAGTCAATAGGGTTACAAAGGTCACAAAGACATGACTGAAGTGAATTAGCATGCATGTACTATAAATGTATATTTAATGTGAAATTTCTTTCTGTAAAAAATATTACTTCAATCTAATGGAATAAAGTTCCATCAGACTAAAGACCATAGATAGCAGAGCAACGAAGTATCCACAGAAGAATCTGGCAAGGAGGCCCAGACAGTGGCCTTCCCTCAAAAAAAGCCATTTCATCTCCCCAGCAACTATTTCCATCCCCGTGTATTCTCTAAATAGCCTTCTGAAGAATTTCCCAAGGAGATTTCTTCCCAGGGCACTTGAGAGAGGTTCCCTCCAGTAGGACTGGTTTGGGAGGGAATGGATGAACAAGACCATTAGGTCAGGTTACTAAAGATAGGCCGCCATATACGTTACTCCTGACAGAAAAATAAATCAGTAAATAAATCATAATGAAACAGTGGACAACCTTCTGAATAGCAGTAGCAAGTTTTCAAATTCAAGTCTGGCTACTCCATTGCCAATATATATTTATACCAGATTATAGAAAGTTACAGCTTATAAATAGCCTACCTTCTAATGTTTTCCTCCTAAAATTATTTCCCCAAATAGTACCCTATCTCTTTCGAAATTTGTGACCTTTCTTATTTGCATGAATAGTTGAGTAAAAGACAAATAATTAACATTTTCATAGCTCTTAGGTGTCTTCAATGTAGAAAGCCACTTGTCAGTTTTATTTGCCCAAGTATTTTAAATTGATGAGCCATTTTGGAGGAGAGCAATAGAATCTAAGTTTAGTTTCTTTGTCAGTTTCCAGCAGAGCTGGCTGAGAGAAAGCTGAAGGGTGCGGATTTAAAAAATCAGAGTGAATAGGTTAAGTGGTTGTACTTTCTTAACAGAGAGTTCACCAAAACACATTTTAATTCTTGTATTATTATTTACTTAATAAGTGTAGGCTTAATTGTGCCTGTGTGTCTGTTTCATTGAAATGTATTAAAGGTTCATGTATATTTAAATGAAATATTTCCACATGGTAATGTCAGCTAAATCTAATTTCTAGCTGCTAATTCTTCAGCTTTCATTTTGCTTTTATTATATCTCTGGTCAAAGTTAAAACATTAGATGTAGCTGCTTTTTATTGTTTTGCTTTATGGGCATAAGTTCAAAATTTTGAATACTTTTATATTAGGTAATTGCTATTTTCAAATGTGGAAATCTATCCCTGTAGCTCTGTCTGTAGATTTCTGAACATTCATAAACATAGCTACTCTACACTGAACACACTTCCCACTGAAAGATTTTAGAATTACAGCTTATTTAGTCTGACAAATGGTCATATTTTTATATATTTTCTGGGGATGAGTGAAAGTCATCTTTTTCCCCACAAATGACCACAGCAAAGTACTGGTTCATTTTGCCTCTCCTTTGTGGTAGTTTGCATCTGAAATAAAACTTAATAGACGGTGGCTCCTACAGTTTTACCTATTGATGATATGTTACAGGTTTAGTGGAAGTACTGATAAATTATGTAATCATTCCATCTCATTTTTTAACATAAAGATTTTCTTAATTTTTAAGTCACAAATCTGGAATATATTTCCTTTTATGATCTCTTGCCTGTGTACACTAAGAAGCCATATCACTATACCTGCCATCTGTTTGATTAAATTCATTTTTATTTTTCAGAAGAATGTCACACTCAAACAATGTTGAATGAATTCTAACATCTTTCCATTAAAATGAGGGGAGCTTACCACGGAAAAGCTCATGTTTCACTCGTTTACTTTTAATAGCTCAGAAAATTGTGTTCTCTTAGTGTTACTTGAAATTGGATGAATATTAAATCATTTCAGGAATTTTTCTTTTGATAAATTTTAATCAATGAAATCACTAACATTTTATCCTCTACTATTAAATAACATTGTAAAAAGAGAGAAATAAGATATAAGACCTTTAGAGATCTTAAATTTTGCAAATTCCATGTTAAAATAATAAGATGATAACAGATTTTAATAGCTGCCATCAAGTCTACACTTATGGCAGTTCATTCTAGCAGTTCATTCTAAGATTAGAAATTATAAATCAGAAAATGTTAATAATTACTACTGTGATGCTTTGCCATTAAACCAAATATATGAATGAAAATCATATAATTTTCATATTAATTCTACACAATAAAAAATCAAATGAAGTAAATGAAGTAACTGACTTTGAAAGAAATGTAATCAGTGGAAAATCAATTTAGAAACAAATATGATTAAAATGACTAACCAGAAAAATGCATACAACAAATTTGACAAGTGAAGAGTTAAAACCCAATGACACAAAGAACTAATTGATTAATAATGGATAATACTGACTGAAAATACGATCTGGAAAAGCAAATATATAATTTGAAGAACATAATCACTCATACTAATGGTGAGTGCACCATGAATTGTGTATGAACACATAAAAGTACAAAAACATAAACCAGAATATGCAGAAGTAAGTATTCCCTAGAAAGAGGATGGAGCAGAAAGGAAAATAGAAGATGTTTCAAACATAGTTCTAAAATTCTGTTTCAAAAATAAATAAATCAATAAATGAAGCTAATATTGAAAAATTGCTAACATTTGTCAAATCAGTGAGTTCAGGAGGGCTTATTATTTTCTATATCTTTCTTATCTTCCCTTATGTTAAATATAACTTGTAATTTGACAATAGGCATCAAAGAATTTTTGAAAGAAAATATGATAATGACCAATAATAAAGAAAATAACCATTAATGAGCCTTTCAACATTACAGATAATCAAGAGACTCAATCAAAGGCATGATAAAAATAGGCAAAAGGTTATCAGAAATTTTAAAAGGTAGGATACTCAGTGTGAGCATGGGTAGGACCTTAAAGTCACATTCATACAATACTGTGGGAGTGTAAATTGGTGTAACCTTTCTGAAAATCCATTTGGCAGTAAGGAGAAAGAGAATGAAAATGTTCAGCTCATTTTGATCCAGTAATTCCATTTCTGGGAATCTAGCCCAAAGACAAAAGACAAATGTGAAAAAATACATAGGCACAAATATGTCAATCATTTTTTAATTTATCTATTAACACATATGTAGAGACCCCTATCATGTGTCCAACATTGTATTTGCCACTTAGTTTGTAATAAGCATCAAGACAGGTCTCCATAGAGTTTTTCCATTGAAGTTATTTTTCTAATGACAAGAAATTGAATACAATTTCTATGCAACCTAACTATGCAACCACAGGAGATTTTATATATATATATATATATATATATATATATATATATAGCATTGAATTATAATCATATATATAACATATATAATTATATTTTTTCTAGAAAATCACATTTATTGAACAGTTACCATGTGTGAGGACCTATTTCAGTCATGACTACATGTATCATCTCATTTAATTCCCACAACAATACCATGAAAGCATACATTAATTTCCTATTCTTGCTGTAACAAATTATCAAAACTTTCATGATTTAAAACAACACATGTTCCTTCTCTTACAGTTCACGGGGTCTCACTGTGCTAAACTCAGCTGCTGGCAGGTCTATGTTCTTTCTGGAGGTTTTAGGGAATAATCTGTTTCTTCCTTTTTCTAGATGCTTTCCTGCCTTCCTTCCTCATATGGCACAATTTCTACATCTTGAAAGACAAGAAGGTCAGGTTGAGTCTTTTCAAACTTCTCAGACTACCATATCCTCCTGTTCTTTCTCTCCTGCCTCTCCTACTGATGACATCTTCTGTGGTCACATTGGAATCCACCTGGATAATTCAGTATAAACTCCCCATCTCATAGCCAGCTGACTAGAAAACTTAATTCCATCTTTAATATTAATTCCCCTTTACCATAAAATCTATCATACTCATAGGTTTGAGGAACTAGGACATGGGCATCATTAAAAGGCCATATTCTACTTATCACATGTAGGTACTGTTTTTATCCTCATTTTAGATAAAATAAACAGGAACAAGTATTCATTATTTTGCCCAAAGGTGATACAGTTATCAGTTAGGAATCTAGTATTCAGATCTTCCCTGGTGGTTCAGATGGTAAAGAGTTCACCTGCCCTGCAGAAGACCCAGGTTCAGTCCCTGGGTCAGGAAGATCCCATGGAGAAGGAAATGGCAACCTACTTCACTATTCTTGTCTGGAGAATCCTATGGACAGAGAAGTCTTGTGGGCTATGGTTCATGGTGTCACAGAGTTGGACGTCACTAAGTGACTAACACTTCATTTTAGTATTCATACTTAGCAAAGCAACCCAAAACCTAGGCCCTTAATCATCCCTGGTGGCTCAGACGGTAAAGCATCTGCTTGCAATGCGGGAGACCCAGGTTTGATCCCTGGTTCAGGAAGATCCCCTGGAGAAGGAAATGGCAACCCACTCCAGTACTCTTGCCTGGAAAATTCCATGGATGGAGGAGCCTGGTGGGCTACAGTCCATGGGGTCGCATAGAGTAACTTCACTTAACTTCATACTTCATAAACAAATTGCCGATGCTGTTGTTGTCGTACAGTCACTCAGCTGTGTCCAACTTTTTGCAACCCCATGGACTGCAGCATGCCAGTCTTTAACCCCGTCCTTCACCATCTCCTGGAACTTGCTCAAGCTCATGTCCATTGCTTTGGTGATGCCATCCAACCATCTCATCCTCTGTTGTCCCCCTTTTCTCTTGCCTTCTGTCTTTTCCAGCATCGGGGTCTTTTCCAATTAGTTGGTTCTTTGCATCAGACGGCCAAAGTATTAGAGCTTCAGTTTCAGCATCAGCCCTTCCAGTGATCATTCAAGGTTGATTTCCTTTAGTGTTGACTGATTTGATCTCCTTGCTGTCCAAAGGACTCTCGAGAGTCTTCTCCAACACCACAGTTCAAAAGCATCAACCCTTCGGTGTTCAGACTTCTTTATGATCCAGCTCTCACATCCATACATGACTACTGGAAAAACCATTGCTCTAACTATATGGACCTTTGCTGGCAAAGCCTCTACTTTTTAATACACTGTCTAGGATTGTTATAGTTTTTCTTCCAAGGAATAAGCATCTTTCAATTTCATGGCTGCAGACACCATCCACAGTGATTTGGAGCCCAAGAAAATTAAGTCTGCCACTGTTTCCATTTTTTCCCCATCTATTTGCCATGAATTGATGAGACCAGATGCCATGATCTTAGTTTTTTGGTGTTTTAAGCTAGCTTTTTCACTCTCCTCTTTCACCTTCATCAAGAGGCTCTTCTCTTTCTGCCATAAGGGTGGTATTACCTGTATTTCTGAAGTTATTGATATTTCTCCTGGCAATCTTGATTCCAGCTTGTGATTCATCCAGCCTGGCATTTCACATGATGTATTCTGCATATAAGTTAAATAAGCAGGGTGACAATATGCAGCCTTGACATACTCCTTTCCCAATTTTGAGCCATGTTTGGTTCTAACTGTTGCTTTTTGACCTGCATACAGGTTTCGCAGGAGGAAGGTAAGGTGGTTTGGTATTCCTATCTCTTTCAGAATCTTGCACAGAATCTTGTTGTGATCCACAGAGTCAAACAAGAGTTTTATTTATTTTATTTTCTGAAATATTTCAGAAAAAAAAAAAAAAAACCACGATGAGAATCAGTTTAATGTTAATAGCATTTACCTCTCAGTACTGAGTATGTTCCAGGAGGAAGGCATAGCAACCCACTCCGGTATTCTTGCCTGGAGAATCCCACGGACGGAGGAGCCTGGCAGGCTACAGTCCATAACGTCGCACGGGGTTGGACACGACTGAAGAGACAGCGCAAGCACACACTGAGTTATACAGGGCAACTTTATTCTGCTGCTTTAGATGTTTTTACAAATTTCTCATTTTCTTCAGTCAGCATAGTTCTGTTCTGTGGTCAGCTCCTGCTCTGTACGGTTCTGGGTTCGAGCTGACCAATGTGAAGCTGTGTGCATTCTGGAAGATGGAAGCAAAATGGCCATTACACCTAGTGGTTGTCAGCAGTCAGAGGCAATGAGAGGCAGATCCAGAGCTGCAGGTGCTTTCCAGCTCCCCCCTCCCCTCTCTACGCCTAGCTCTGCTTGCTGACTGACGTATCCGCTGGCCACCAGCACCCCAGGCTCACCACCACATGCTTTTCTGCGAACTCACAGAGACAATAGTCACGAGGAGCCAATAACCTTCTACAGATTTCTACACTGCTTCCCTTCATGACCCAGATTCTTAAGGATGTGCACAGCTTCCAGATTTCCACACAGGAACCAACTTGTTAACCTGTGTTGGAGCTGGCTAGTTAGTATGCTCTGGTCTTATGCCTCCCCTTTCTGACTTTTATATTCTTAGTTTCTCTCACCATTGTTGACATTCGAATTCCTGTTACACATCTTTTTTCCTAACCCACGCGGTACTTCTGCATCCCCTGATTGCCTGACACAGTTATTGGCACCAGAACTGGGCTTCCTTGTCATAAAAACTAAAATGAGTGGCAATCACTTTGACCCTGGTGATGGACAAGAGCTCTAAGGACCTATGGAGTCTGTTAGTAAAGACAAGAAGGGCAATCTAGAAACCTATGTTAATGGAACTAATGGAAGCTGGAGGAAGGAGGCTGAAGTTATGTATTGGCAGAAATATTAGCCTAGCCTGTGGAAATGTGGTAATAGAGTGCCTGAGGAACTCTTTGAACTGGCTGAGGAGAATGTTGAAAATGCCAGCTGGCTTCTGCTGCTGCTGCTGCTGCTAAATCACTTCAGTCGTGTCCGACTCTGTGCGACCCCACAGACGGCAGCCCACTGGGCTCCGCCATCCCTGGGATTCTCCAGGCAAGAACACTGGAGTGGGTTGCCATTTCCTTCTCCAATGCATGAAAGTGAAAAGTGAAAGTGAAGTCGCTCAGTCGTGTCTGACTCAGCGACCCCATGGACTGCAGCCCTCCAGGCTCCTCCATCCATGGGAGTTTCCAGGCAAGAGTACTGGAGTGGGGTGCCATTGCCTTCTCCGAACTGGCTTCTTCTAACTACAAAAGGTAAATATGAGAAAAAAAAAAAGAGATAAACTTAAGAAGAAAGTATTTAGTGTTTTAGCACAAATTCAGAGGGATTATAGAGGGTCAGGGACTGTTAACTATATAGAATATGGTTCACAAAGTAAGAGAAAGACTCAAGATACTGACCAAATCCAGAGTCCAACTAGTAGAATAAAAAAAAAAAAGAGATAAACTTAAGAAGAAAGTATTTAGTGTTTTAGCACAAATTCAGAGGGATTATAGAGGGTCAGGGACTGTTAACTATATAGAATATAGTTCACAAAGTAAGAGAAAGACTCAAGATACTGACCAAATCCAGAGTCCAACTAGTAGAATATCAGCTTAGTTTAAAGATGGATTTGAGAATGCACCTTTAACTCTGTTGAGACTGAAGGTTGATTTAATAATATACCTCACAGACCCTCTTCACTAGACCAAAATATAGAAAAAGCTAATAAATCTGCCTCCTAGACCCTTTCACTGTTTCTGCTGACTACTCTCAGCCCAAGGCAGTGTGACCTGTTTCAAAGAAATCTGTGGGAGGTATAAAGATCAATAACATTCCTGAAAGAAGGCTATTGTACTGGTGGAAGGACTGACAAACTGAATTAAAAGGAAGGGAGTAAGTTCAAAATAAAAATGTCATAGGCCTTCCCAAACTTTCTATGGGTGAAGAGCAAGCTAAGAAATTTAAACACCTGCAGTCCTGGGTCATTTCCTGTGGAAAGGAGGAACGAGACCAAGAGTAGATCAAGTAGGCTGGAAAGTGGAGTTTAAAGCCACAAGAAATATTTCCCAGGGAGCATGACTAGGCTCTACATAGGAACTGGCATCGCTGTCCTAGTTGGATTTCAGAACCACCGTGGACTGGTGACTACTGCTCACTTCTAATTCCCCACTTCTGAATGGGAATGTCCACTGAAGTATTCCTGATACCACATGTATCTTATTTTCCTTTACAATACCGTATTGGTTTTGCCATACATTGACATGAATCCACCATGGGTGTATATGAGATCCCAATCCTGAATCCCTCTCCCACATCCCACCCCATTTCCTCTCTCTGGATCATCCCCGTGTACCAGCCCCAAGCATCCTGTATCCTATATCGAACCATCTTGCTGTGAGGATCTGCAAGCTAACTACACAGAGAGGTGTGGTGTGTGTATACACACATCATCTTTGTAACTTCTTTATAACCCATACATCTTAAACATCTGTTCCATCCATGTGACATTCCCTATAAACTGCCTTGTGATAATGGGTATAAAATATTTCATATTATCCTACAAAGGTTAAGGTACTAGGAAATGCATTTCAAAAGAGAAAATGACCTATAAGGTATTGTTCCTGCCCTCAGAGAACTCAGTCTTACAAGCTACTCTGATGACTTGTATAAATAAATATTATTACTGTTAGAGAAGGCTGACAGAACTTTGCTCCATATGGAAATCCAGTGTATTACAAGGAACTAAGGAGAGAGCCTCTTTGCTAGAGGATATAAAGAAGTTTATGTGTAGGAGATATGCTGCTAAGTCACTTCAGTCATGTCCAACTCTGTGCGACCCCATAGACGGCAGCCCACCAGGCTCCCCCGTCCCTGGGATTCTCCAGGCAAGAACACTGGAGTGGGTTGCCGTTTCCTTCTCCAATGCATGAAAGTGAAAAGTGAAAGTGAAGTCGCTCAGTCATGTCTGACCCTCAGCGACCCCATGGACTGCAGCCCACCAGGCTCCTCCATCCATGAGATTTTCCAGGCAAGAGTACTGGAGTGGGGTGCCATTGATAGCTGAGATAAAACTGGGATTATAGAGACTCTTGGCCCCAGAGTAGACTATAAAGTCCTCAAGAGGAGGAATAGAGATTCTCACAAATTCCTCAAGCACGTGTTAATCAAAGTGCTTGGAAAATTACAGAAGCTCAATGATTGTTGAACAAATTATGGGATGGATTCCAACATGCATGTGTACTACACTGTGGAAAAGAATGACTGGATCGTGTTGTGTTCTAGGATAATAATTTGACAGTGTTGTGTTTACTACCAATTTATGTGGGATGTGGAGAAGCTTGCATATAAAGCTTTGTGACAGTTTTACCTGAAGAAACTCTACAAGCATAAATTATTACTAAGTGAAAAAATGAAATTCACTGATATGTCTAACATAGCAACAATTTTGCCATATACCTAGAATAACAAGGGCAAATAGCTTTGACATGAAAGTCCATGCAGTTTGTTCAAGATATTTTGATAGGTTCTGCATTTTCTTGTGATGTTATGAATTGTAATTTTATAACCATCAGTGTATGACCTGATTGAGGTAAATGAGAACAGGAGAGAGAGAGAGAAAGAAAATCTAATTGAAAATAGAGCTGTGAAAACAAAAGATTAGAATAAGGTCCTTTGTGTCACTGAGATAAATTGCTACACCCTTTTATGTTCTACATCATGGACTTCTAACACATTCACAACTTGTATGTGTCATATGGGCATGAGCTGTTTCTCATCCTCCCACTCATACTTCCTTCCTAATAGCAAGTTGTTCCAAAATATCTTGTCAGCAAGCCTTTGCTGCTGCTTGAAGACAAACTCGATTCTGAAACCTTTTGCTCTTTGCAAAAGAAAGAAAAATAATCTTGTTTTGTTTCCAGTGTTAGACTATAAATCAGTATCATAGATAATTCCAGCACTTTATGACTGTTTAAATTAAATACATATAAAATATAATATGTATTCTTGAATATGACTTAAATTATAAAATAGATTACTGGCTTTCTTGATTTTTTAAAATCACTTTTCCAAACAATCTATGTGTACAAAGGGCTTCCCTGGTAGCTCAGCTGGTAAAGAATCCATCTGCAATGCAGGATACCCCAGTTAGATTCCTGGGTTGGGAATCCCTTCTCCGGGAGAAGGGATAGGCTACCCACTCCAGTATTCTTGGGCTTCCCTGGTGCTCAGAGTGTAAAGAATCCGCCTGCAATGTGGGAGACCTGGGTTCCATCCCTCGACTGGGACGATCACTTGGAGGAGGGCAAGGCAACCCACTCCAGTATTCTTGCCTGGAGAATCCCATGGACAGAGCAGTATTCTTGCCTGGAGAATCCCCATGGACAGAGGAGCCTGGAGGACTACACTCTGTGGGAACACAGAGAGTTGGACACAACTGAGCATCTAGGCATAGCACTGCACAGTTAAACAAAACTATTAAATATGATCTTTGCAAAACATTTTAGGAAAATCTCATTAATGTAGTCAATACAACCACCTTTGTTTAAACCATAGATGGGTTTCAAAAATTCACAAACCCCAGCTCCAACTTCTTGAAAATTACAAAAGGTTTGTGATAAAACCAGCCCAGAAATTGAACACGGCTTAATCTGGTCATTGTTCAAGCCTCAGAGAAATCCATTACCCCACCCTCAAACTTCTGCAGTGGATGAAATGTCTCATCCAAGTCACCGCTCATTGCCTACAATTCAGTGTTTGACCTTCGTGTCCAGTTCAGAAATGTGACCAAGGAGTAAATGGCAGAACCAATAAGCCATCATTTGATGACTGATGCCCACACTTCACAGGTGCAATACTGGAAGTTCCAATGCAAGGAAATCAGTCAGCTGGGAATAGAACATGCTTTTGTGGTGTTCATAAAATATCTCAGGCCCACAAACAACTGATATTGAGGGGACAGAGAAGGTATTCATTCATTCATATACACACATACATTCAAGGCTTTTCAATATATTTACTTATTTACTTTTTTGTTGGTGTATCAAAAAAAAAGTCAATGGAAATGTAACTGTAGGTGAAGGCCAGTTGAGCAATTGGTGCTGAAATTGATAGGAAGGGATGGCAGTTAGTATACAAGGTATGATATTGGAAAGGATAAGAGTACCCTTTGTCTGCAGAGAGAAGGAAGGAGAACTGCAAAAGTGAAAAAGAAATCTGACATGGAGAGAATGAATGTTGAAGGAGCAACAGAAGCTAATTGATCACAATAAAGAAGTGGTTCTAAATGTAGAACAAAGGGAAGCGGGTACAGTATGGCTTTGGGGCATAAGCATGTTAGAAAACTGGGGAAAATGCTGAATGGAAATGTGACAAGGAAGATTCACACAAAGTGCAATCAGAGGTTTTGTGAGCTATAGGCTCCTCTGAAGTGGGCTTAGGGATACATATATGTGGTAGACATAGTTAATGCTAGATTCACAACCTTCTGTGGCAGTGCTTAGGAACTTGAAAGTCATGTTGAAAAAAAATGGTCAGTGAAATGTCACTGAAGCCTAGAGAGAGAGAAAAGCTGGTGTGGCAGAAGATAATGAGCAAAGCAGAAATGACTAAGGAGACCATTTTCAGATTATAGGCATTTTGTGATCAGAAAAAAAAAAAAATAGGGTTTTACGGTTTTTGCATTATTAAGTAATAAGTTCAATGTTTTGGTTGGTGTTTATCCCATCACTGAGCCTCAGACTGCCCGATTTTTCAGTCACTCAGTCCTGTCCAACTCATGAGACCCCATGGACTGCAGCATGCCAGGCTTCCGTGTCCTTCACTATCTCCCAGAATTTGCTCAAACGCATGGCCATTGAGTTGATGATGTCATCCAACCATTTTATCCTCTGTTGCCCCTTCCCATTCTGTGCTCAAACTTTCCCAGCATCAGGGTCTTTTCCAGTGATTCAGATCTTTACTTCAGATGGCCAAAGTACTAGAGTTTCAGCTTTAGCATCAGTCCTCCTAATGAATATTCAGGACTGATTTCCTTTAGAATTGACTGGTTTGATTTCCTTGCTGTCCAAAGGACTCGCAAGAGTCTTCTCCAACACCACAGTCTGAATCCTCAATTCTTCTGCGCTCAGCCTTCTTTATGGTCTAGCTCTCACATCCATACATGACTACTGGAAAAACCATAGCTTTGACTATCCAGACCTTTGTCAGCAAAGTAATGTCTCTGCTTTTTAATAGGCAGTCTAGATCTGTCATAGTTTTTCCTCCCAGGAGCAAATGTCTTTTAATTTCATGGCTGTAATCACTGTCCACAGTGGTTTTGGAGCCCAAGAAATGAAGTGTGTCACTGTTTCCATTGTTTCCCCATCTATTTGCCGTGAAGTGATGGGACCAGGTGCTATGATCTTAGGTTTTTGAATTTTGAGTTTTAAGCCAGCTTTTTCACTCTCCTCTTTCACTTTCATCAAGAAGCTCTTTAGTTCCTCTTCGCTTTCTGCCATTAGGGTGATGTCATCTGCATGTCTGAGGCTGTTGATATTTCTCCCAGTAATCTTGATTCCAGGTTGAGCTTCATCCAGCCCAGCATTTCTCATGATGTACTCTGCATATAAATTAAATAAGCTGGGTGGCAATATACAGCCTTGATGTACACCTTTCCCAATTCTGAATCAGTCCTTTGTTCCATGTTCAGTTCTGTTGCTTCTTGACCTGCATACAGGCCTCTCAGCAGGCAGGTAAGGTGGTCTGGTATTCCCACCTGTTTAAGAATTTTCCAGTTTGTTGTGATCCACACACAAAGGGTTTAGCATAGTCAGTGAAGCAGAAGTAGATGTTTTTCTGGAATTCCCTTGCTTTTTCTATGATCCAGCAGATGTTGGCAATTTGATCACTGGTTCCTCTGCCTTTTCTAAGTCCAGCTTGAACATCTGGAAGTTCTTGGTTCACATGCTATTGAAGCAGGATTTTGAGCATTGGATTGCTGGAATGTGAAATGAGTGCAATTGTGCAGTAGTTTGAGCATTCTCCCTGATGTTAACTCCATTTTTGACCTCCAACAAATCCCTAAGACTCAAACTAACCTGGACAGTCACCCAATCTTTGATCTCTACCCTAACATAGAGTCCAATTCTTCGGCTCCTATTCCATTCTTGACACACACTGTATGTGTGTGTGTGTGATGTGCACATCGCTTTTATAAACAAATTTTAGCATGGAATAAGGAGCTCCTAGTGCATCCTATTGGAGATTGTCCTCACTGCTGTAGGCATTGAAGAATGCCTCCCTTAAGATCTGGGTGATGTGAGGGTAAGAACTTTGGCATTGTGCACATACCTCACCTAAGAAGTGAGGTGGACTTACGTTGGGTTCAGCAATGATCTGGTTTAAGCTTCTTTCTGGTCCAGTTTCTCTCTCTGGGCTGTTACACTGCTGCTGCTCCTGTCGTCGCTGCTTGAAGACCAGTGTCATATAGCTGGGAAGTTGCAGAGTGAGGATTCAAACACAGCCTTCTCTTTTCAACTCCCTTCACAAATCCATTGTTCCTGCATGCAGTGCTTATTCCAATAATACACATCAGAAAAATAAGTTCTCCCCTTCCAAGGGAAAGTACCAGTCAATGCTACAGAATGTAGTAAAAGTGCACCCATGGAGAATAAGTTGGATTCTGGGCATATACGCACACACTTAGGTTCCTGTTAGTTGGCCTTCCTGACATATGAGTGATTCTGCTTTTAAATAGCCACTACCTAAATCTAGGTCTCACCTCAAGAATAAAGTAGATGTTAGGGGCAGAGTGAATTCCAGGGTTAGAGGTTACAGGTGAATGTCAGGAATGATATGATGGAAAAGAAGTAATCCATTATGCTGGATAACAAAAACATTGTGGGTTACCTACTACATACATTAATTTTTATAAAACCAATCCTGTTCATACTATTTATTTTAGGAAACGGAATGCATATAGACATTAAAACATTTACATATTCAAATAGTCAAGTAAATATGTCATGAATCTATGGTTATCTAAAAGTTAGTCATAGCATTATACCTGATTGGCTATTGGGTCTTAGAGGCATAGGGTGGCGAGTTAAACCATAAGGCAAATGGTGAACACAGTGGCTCTGAGAAATGCTTTGAAGTAATGGTATAAAAGTTTCAGTGAGAAAAAAGGTGTTCATTGCCTTCTCCCCTTTCCCTGAAAGTTGTTTAGTGACGTGTCATGAAGAATATAATAGAATCAAAGGTAGAACCAAGTTCCTACAAAGGCAAAATAATGGGAAAGTCTTTGATGGCATAGAAAAATGAATTCCTAAGATCAGAGGAAGAGCAGAGAATAAAGGTGTGGTTGAAGTTGAAGTGTGTCTAAGGAATAAGGTGTGAGTTTGATGGGAATCAGCATATCAGAGGGTAAAGCAGAGGACATTTGACTTTGACCTTTGGTGATGACTAAGGAATTGACAGATATCTGAGTTGGGGAATAAGCTAGAAGCCCACAGTAAAACAGGAAACAGGATATGTAGGCTTTGCTGTTGGCAGAATGTGAAGATTTCTGAAACCACAGAGGCCTGACTGGGGCCTGGGATGTTGGTGTGATCTCATAAACTTGCTTCCTCTGTTTGCCTCTGTTGCTGATAACAGCTTTGTGTTGGAAAAGCGGTTGTTGCGGGCCTGTCCCTCAGCATTTGTGCCTTTATTACACAAGCTCAGCTCTCAGTGAAAACAGAGATCCTTAGGTGCAAAGGAGCCTGGGCCTCCTTGTTCCAGGAATTATGTTGAAATGACTAAGCTATGTGAAGTTAAATAAGAAAGAAAGAAAGAGAGTGAAGTCGCTCAGTCGTGTCCAACTCTTTGCGACCCCATGCACTGTAGCCTACCAGGTTCCCCCTTCCATGGAATTTTCCAGGCAATAATACTGGAGTGGGTTGCCATTGCCTTCTCCAAATAAACTGGCAGTTAATTGGTGAAGTGAAGATTTGCAAACTATAGCACTATATCTAGTTGTAGAAATCAGGGCCTGAAATAGGACAGTATTGCACAATTGCTGACTCAGGAGGGCCTCAACTATTTCCTCCCACGAAATAGAAAATGCAGCATCTAGTTTCCATCCTTAAAACGAAACATGCATTATAGGAATCCCTTTCATACTGATCATTCTACTGTTCCCTTGTTTTAGAACATCATATTATGGTATAATTTAAAGAGTACTATGTAAGAGGGTAAGCGTTTCCAGTCCTTATGTTACTATATAACCTGACGTTTCCAGGTCACAGTGACATCAGTAATGGGATGACCCATGTAACTCTTTGGGGGTCAACATGATCATATTTGCATGTTGTTGTTCAGTCGCTAAGTCACGTCTGATTCGTTTTATGAGAACTCTTCACTCTGACCATCTGTCTTGGGTGGCCTTGCACAGCATGGCTCAGAGCTTCATTGAGTTATGCAAGCACCTGCCACGACAAGGCTCTGATCCATGAAGGGTTTTTTGCATATTAGAAAGATGATTTTGACACTGGGACCAAGAGTGGATCATTAAGGGTTTATAGGAAGAACACAGTAGAACTAAATGAAGAAACCATTATCAAAATCCAGAACTCATGGTCTAATAGGAGACAGAGTATGTTTAGCAGGATTAAAGTTTGATGACTATTTGGATATGAGGAAAAGAATGAAGTAGAGAGAAGAAGGTAACTAGGATGAAAGCAAGATCTCTGGTTTGGGTTGGAGGTGCCCTTTCTTATAGAACATAAGAAGGTGAATGTGTGTGAGGGGAAAGATGCCAAATTTACATTTAAGGCACGTTGATTTTGGAGATTCCCTTTAAGTCATGTTGGAGATACCCAGCAGGCATAAAGATGAACAGATTTGAAGGTATATGTTCAGAGGGTACCTACTTGATGAGAGGATGACCTAGAAAAAAGACTTTTGAGACTCAGACAACATATTTTCATTTTCATATGTTTGAAACTTTTAGTAGAACAAATAACAGTGGACTAAGAACTAACTTTACATAAAACTTCATTTGAAAAAAAAATTATGGTATGCAAATGATTGGCATCTAATAGATTCATTTCCTCACAGTCATGTGTGTGTTTAAATGTCCACTTAGCAGAAAACAAGGAGAAACGTATCCTTGTCTGTATGTGTGTGTCCTTGTGCACAAGTGTGTGTACAACCAAAAGTATTGTATGTATATAAAATTCTAGTCAATAAATATGTATACAGAAATAAAAAATTTATTCTTCAGGGCTAAGAGGAACACTAGTTTTTGGAGGATGAGGAAGGAAATGTTTGTTGTGTGGGTATGATTATTTTGCTTATAGCTCTGCTTCTGGGGGGGTGTAAAGTTAAGGTCACCCAAAGAAACCATATTCAATAATAAAAATGCTAGAAAACACGCTTCCTCAGGGAAAGATCTTCTCAAAAGCAAATAATCCTTGAATAACTTGATTGTAAATTCCAGTTCATATGTATGTTGTATGTGTATGTGTACACAAATTGCACACATTGCACACCCATGATTTTTTAAGTTGTGGGAGGATAAACAACTTTTAAGAGTATGATGATTATAGTAAAACACTTAAAGATTTATAATCAAAAACTAAAATAAATAAATTGTGGTTAAATAATAAACCAACAACTTGCATGTGTTTGCCCTTTAATGATTAATGAATTTCAAAAATTTGATTAATTGTGCATATGCTTAACATGTCAATTTTTGATAAATTGGATAGCTTATTGAAAATTATATTAAGAACTATTAATTCCTTTTTCTCTGTATTTTATCTATGGCTCTTATATATTCTTGAAATTTACATGAAATTCATGTTTACATAGGACAGTTCTATCATCCTTTATTTAAGCCCAGACCACTTATTGAAGTTTATGCCTGACGTTATCTAAAGAGTGTTCAGAATTTCTCCATAAACAAAT
This sequence comes from Cephalophus harveyi, assembly GCA_006410635.1. Classification (NCBI taxonomy): domain Eukaryota; kingdom Metazoa; phylum Chordata; class Mammalia; order Artiodactyla; family Bovidae; genus Cephalophus; species Cephalophus harveyi. Next base: position 224,317 of record SJYT01017748.1, read on the forward strand.
AGACTGTTCTAAAGAAAGAAGCTGAATACTGAAATAGTTTAAGAGTTTTAGGGGTCCAGTGTGACCCCAGGTGGCGCTAGTGGCAAAGAATCTGCCTGCTATTGCAGGAGATGTAAGAGACGCAGGTTTGATCCCAGGATCAGGAAGATCCCCTGGAGAAGGGCATGGCAACCCACTCCAGTACTCTTGCCTGGAGAATCACATGGACAGAGGAGCCTGGTGGGCTACAGTCCATGGGATCGCAAAGAGTCAGACACGACTGAAGCGACTTAGCACGCAGGCACAGGGATCCAATAAATGGCACCCATATTTGTTTCTTCATTCTGAGTTTGTATAAAATCAAAAATTGACAAGTAGAGCTCAAAATACTAACTTTACTACTAGTGAAGTTGATCAGAGAGAATGACTTTTGATCTGTGATCAAATGAGTTAACTAAATGAGTCAGATTTGACTGGATAAGAACAGATGCCCCAACAGGGATATAGCAATGCTCTCGCGAGCTTGCCCACAGTATGAAGAGCAGAAAAGAATGCACGTACCAGGCAGAGAGTTTGGCTGTGTGAAAGGCTGCCAGGGCCTGAGTCAAGCATGTTCAGCTTTTTTCCTCCCAAACTTTTCGCTCAGGTTAGTCATTCCACTTTCAGAGGAGAAGGGAGAAAAAACGGAAAGAGAGAAATCCAAAGTATCCTTATACTTTTCGTTTCTGGGCAAGTAAGAGCAGAAATTTGCTTTCCTCTTGAAAACATGGGCAGAATAAAAAGGTATACCCTACTTCCCAGGTAGTGAGTAACAAGGACACGTCCATTTCAATGTAGACAAAACCCCTTGTATTAAGAGAGATGATGGAAATCAGTGTAATGTTATGGAAAATGCAGTCAATTCTATACTGATAAAAATGTTCAATTTCAGTTTATTTTTCTTTTCACTACTCTAGCTGGTTTAAGGAAATGAGTGATTCTCATCTTGTCTAAGAGAACCAGAGTCTTTATGTGTCTATTTGTAGTTCTTATTTAAACCTTATAATCCTAATAAGTATTTTAATGGACATATTTATCAAATTTCATTCTTCACATATCTGTAGTATTTAATACACTTACAGAATGTCCTACTTTTAATCTGTCTCTACTTTTTTCTGTTTATTTTTTAAGAGAATCATTACAAGCTCAAATGCAGTTTTATTGAATCATAATTGACATATAACATTGTATTCATTTTAGGTGTGTGGCATAATGATTTGATATATGCATATATTAAGAAAGGACTGCTACAATAAGTTTATTAACATCTATCAGTTACAGTTTTTTCTTTTTGTGATGAGGACATGTAAGACTTACTCATTTCTAATTTTCAAACATACAGTACAGTATTGTTAACTATAGTCACAATGCTGTATATTACATCATCAGGACTTATTTATAACCAGAAGTTTGTAACTTGTGACCTCCTTCACCCCTGCCTCTGGCAATCACCAACCTGATTTCTAAATTTGAGTTTGATTTTCTTTTCAGATTGCACATAAGTGATACCATACAGTATATAGCTTACTTTGAGTGATTTATTTCATTTAGCATAATGCCCATGAGGCCTATTCATTTTGCAAGTGGCAGGATTTCCTTTTTAGGATCAAATAATATTCCACTATAAGACATACCTGTCAGCTACTTGATTGTTGAGCCACTCTATTACGCCAACAGCATTTGCTCACTTTGTGTCTCTATTGTCACGTTTTGGTATTTCTCAAAATATTTCAAACCAGAAAAACTATTACAACTCACTGGAGGTTCAGATGGTGGTTAGGATTTCTTAGCAATAAACTTTTAAATTAATGTGCTTTTTAAGCAAAATGCTATTGTACACTTAGACTACAGTATAGTGGAAACAACTTTTAAACTTTTTTCCATCTAGTGTTATTGCAATATAATTGACATACAGTACTGTATAAGTTTAAGGAATAAGCATAATGATTTTTTAAAATCTTTCTTATTGAAGTAGTTAATTTACAATGTATTAATTTCTGCTGCACAGAAAAGTGATTTGGTTATACATATATATATATATTCTTTTTATATTACTTTCCATTATGGTTTGTCACAGGATATTGTATATAGTTTCCTGTGCTATACAGTAGAACCTTGTTAGTTATTCATTCTCTATATATCATTTGCATCTGCTAGCCCCAAATTCCCACTCCATTCCTCTTCCATTCCCTCCCCCTTGGCAGTTCAGTTCAGTCACTCAGTCGTGTCTGACTCTTTGCGCCCCCATGGACTGTAGCACGCCAGGCTTCCCTGTCCATCACCAACTCCCAGAGCTTGCTCAAACTCATGTCATGGAGTTGGTGATGCCATGCAACCATCTCATCCTCTGTCATCCCCTTCTCCTCCTTCCCTCAATCTTTCCCACCATTAGGGTCTTTTTTAATGAATCAGTTCTTCGCATCAGGTGGCCAAAGTATTGGAGTTTCAGCTTCAGCATCAGTCCTTCCAATGAATATTCAGGACTGATCTCCTTTAGGATGGACTGGTTGGATCTCCTTGCAGTCCAAGGGACTCTCAAGTGTCTTCTCCAACACGACAGTTTAAAGCTTTGATTCTTCAGCGCTCAGCTTGCACTATGGTCCCCCTTGGCAACCACATGTGTATTATCTATGTCTGTGGGCCTGTTTCTGTTTCACAGATGCCATATTTTAGATTCCACTTGTAAGTGATATCATCTGATATTTGTCTTTCCCTCTCTGACTGACATGATGATAATCTCTAGGCTCATCCATTTGCTGCAGATGGCATTATCTCTTTCCTTATTATGGCCAAGTAGTATTCCATTGTATATATGTACATCTTCTTTATCCAATCATCTGTAGATAGACATTTAGGTTGCTTCCAGTATTCTTACCTGGAAAAATCCTGTGGACAGTGGAGCTTGGAGGGCTGTAGTCTGTGGGGTCGCAGAGTCAGACACGACTGGGCACACAGAGATGCATGCATGCATGTCCTGGCTATTGTGAACAGTGCTACTATGAACATAAAATTGCATGTATCTTTTTGAATTATAGTTTTGTCTAGATATATGCCTAGGAGTTAGATCACTGGATCATATGGCAACTCTATTTTTAGTTTCATTAGGAACCTCCATATTGTTTTCCATAGTGGCTGCACCAACTTATATTTCCACCAACAGTGTATGAAGATTCCCTTTTCCTCACACCTCTATAGCATTTATTATTTGTAGACTCATATCTTAACAGTCATTCTGACCAGTGGGAAGTGTCATCTCCTTCCATAATAGCTTTGATTGGCATTTCTCTAACAATTAGCAATATGAACATCTTTTCATGTGCCTCTTGGCCCTCTGTATGTCCTCTTTGGAGAAATGTCTACTTAGGTTTTCTGCCTATTTTTTGATTGAGGTTTTTTTTTTTTTTTTTTTTAATTGCTGAGTTGTCTGACCTATTTGTATATTTTGAAAATTAAAACCTTGTTGATCTCATCATTTGCAAATATTTTCTCTCATTCTGTAGATTGCCTTTTCATTTTGTTTGTGGTTTCTTTTGCTGTGTAAAAGCTTATGAGTTTGATTAGGTTCCATTTATTTTTGCTTTTATTTCTTTTGTCTGGTAAGACTGACCTAAGAAAATATTGGCACAATTTATGTCAGAGAATGTTTGCCTATGTTCTCTTCTAGGACTTTTATGGTGTCATGTCTTATATTTAAGTTTTTAAGTTTATTTTTGTGCATGCTATGAGAGTGTATTCTAACTTCATTGATTTACATGTGGCTGTCCAACTTTCCTGATACCACTTGCTGAAAAGACTTTTTTTCCATTTTATAGTCTTGCCTCCTTTGTCAAAGATTAATTGACATTAGGTGTGTGAGTTAATTCCTGGGTTCTCTATTCTGTTCCATTGATCCATGTAAACATAACTTTTATACGCACTGGGGAGGGAAAAAAAATCCATGTGACTTTTAGTGATCTTTTCTTTACTGTGGTGGTCTGGAACATAATCTGCAATATCTTGGAGGTAGGACTATACATAGACCCAATATATTCTTTATCCATTAAACCACTGAAGGACACTTAGATTGTTAGCTTGTCTTGACTATTTGCAAATAATACTGTGATGAACATGTGGGTGAAGGTATCTTTCAAGTTCATGATTTTATTTTCCTTGTATTCCACTCAGAAGTGGAATTGCTGGATCATATAGTAGCTCTATTTTCAATTTTTGGAGGAAACTTCATGCTATTTTCCATAGTGGCTGCACCAATTTAGATTTCTACCAACAATGCACAAGAGTTGCTTTTTCTCCACATTTTTACCAACACTTCTTATGTCTTATCTTTTTGATAACAGCCCATTTTAAAATCAGATTGTACATTTTCTTTTCTGTTGAGTTGCAATAGTCCTTATATATTTTGAATCGTAATACCTTATCAAATATTTGATTTGCAAAGATTTTTCCCCCATTTGGTAGATTATCTTTTCATTTTGTTGATGGTCTCCTTTGCTTTGCAGAAGCTTTATAGTATGATGTAGTCCTATTGATTCATATTTGCATTTGTTGCCCTTGCTTTGGTGTTAAATTTAAAAAAAAAATCATTGCCAAGACTGATGTTAAGGAGTTACATTTTCTTCTAGGAGTTTTCTGGTTTCAGGTCTTATGTTTAAGTTTTTAAACCATTTTGAATTGATGTGTGTGTGTGGTGTAAGATAGTGGTCCAGTTTCATTCTTTTGCATCCGCTGACCAGTTTTCCCAACACCATTTATTGAAGAGACTATTCTCTCCCCATTGTATATTCCTGATGGTTTTGTCAAATGCATTCCTTGTAAGGTCTTTATCCAAATGAGCTGACACTCTGAATAATAGTCACTAGAATGACTTTTTTTTCTTTGTTTTTAGGAGTGAAAGACAGTGGTGTGTTTGGGGGGTGGGGGGGCAGTGACTATTTGAGACAAAGAGACAAATCAAGAGTTTTGACAGGAGATAGTTAACTTTGAATTATTTGATTAAAAAATAATCTATATGCTTAAAGATACCTAAAAATAAGCAATATAATTATATTTACCTCAGTTTCTAAAGATTTATTCTAATTAGTAAGTTAAGGGTAGAAACTGCACTATACAGAATGTCTAACAGGTTGTTCTCCCTGTGAATGTTATTAGATTTAATATTATTATTATGTGAAACTTGAAACTCTACCCTAGAGAAAAGAAAACTGGTAGTAAAAATTTAGGTTTGTGATTTAATTACACAGTTAACATATACATTTATGATCATAAAAGGTAATATTGTTATGGATCAGTTCACTGGCTATATTAACATTTCTATTTAAATTAAAATTTTTCACAGGACTGCTTTAGCTTTTTATCACTACAATTAATATAGGAACTTGGAAAAAATGAGTGATGATCCCTCATGCCTTTGGAGTTCATGAAAATGGAGGTAACATTTAATCAGTTTGTTCACCAAAGTATTCTTTAAGCTGAACACACAGTAAGAAGGCAATAAGTTTTGTTGAATGTATGAATAGATTTACCAACTGGAGGCAGCTGAGAATATAAAAAAATGTCAGTCTCTGTCTTCCCAGAAGGCATTATTAGTTTATAATGGGGATGAAATTCCTGACCTTTTCAAGAGAAAGGGAAACATACAGGTCTTCTTCATAATTATATTATGTCGAAAGATGCCAGATTTTTACTGAGCTTTTTAAAAAGCATTTTTTGTTAAATAGAATAAATGTAGCTTTAACATAAGAAGTAGTGTCTTCAAAAGTCCCCTTGTATTCTTTATTCCTAAAGGATCTTTTAAATAAATTAAGGAGGGTAGTGATAACCCTTATTAAGCATTGAATAATGAACTGTTGACCTGCTCTTAGGGTGAACAGAGAAATTTTCATTTGTACTTTAATTTGTGTAGATTAGCAATGAACAATATGAGAAAAAAAGAGCAAAGGCAATACTGATTTCTCCAGGCTCTGAGTTTAGGAACAGATAGAATGATTATTTGGTATAAATTGGGAGATTTCCTACCTTTTAAGATAGAAAAGATGTTGGAAGGATAAGTATAATCACCCTGGGGTAATTTGTAATTTAAAGCAATTCAGAAAATGGGACAAGTTGTGTAGCAACATAGCAAGAAATAAGATTCAAATCTCAGTTTATTTGCTTCGGAGCCATGTAATTTTATTAAGTGACTCAATTTCTCTGTATTTAATTACATGATTTATAAAATGAGAATGAGAACAGTGCTATTTCATGGGGGCTATTGTAAGGATTAAATAGACCACTTAAAAGAGGAATGTTGCTATACCTGGCATATGGTAGGTTTCCAATAAATATCAGTACCCCTTTTTGTTCCCTGAGAAACATGGGGAAATTTTGAAGAAAATAAGCTCACCCTTTGGCTAGGAAAGCACTCAAAGGAACATAAAGATAAGCAATCTTATCAAAGGTTTATAATCTTAAGCCTGTATCAGAAAGATGCTAATCAGTCCTATGAAAGGTTTTAAACAGAAATGTTAATAAGGTCAGTGCAGTGACCCATAACAATACTGCCTTTTAGCATCTACTGAGTTGTGTTGGACACGACTGAGCGACTGAACTGAACTGAACTGAGTTGTGTTTGGAAAAAGTGAGAGATACAGAATTTCCCACAGACCTAATTTTCTCTTGCCAAGGCTTTCACTAAGGGTTTGACTGGTGTGGGTAAATAAGGAAAAAAATCATCACTGATGATCTCTGGCAAGAGACTCTTGGCACAAGGGTCAAGTCTTTGTTCTAAAAATCTCCCCAGCTGATTATTAAATACACCAAGGCTTGAGATGCGCTCATCTCCAGAATAATTTTCCTGAGCCCATTATTTTTTGAAGAATAAAGAAACTACTCAGCGAGTACCATTGGAAAAGCTGTGTGTTCTTCCCACTTTCCCCCTGAAGGCCCAGAATTTGTATGATATAATTATAAATGGCATCTAGGTAGCTCAGATGGTAAAGAATCCAGCTACAATGCATGAGATCAGGGTTAGATATCTGGGTTGGGAAGATCCTCTGCAGAAGGAATGACAACCCACTCCAGTATTCTTGCCTGGAGAATCCCATGGACAGAGGAGCCTGGTGGTCTACAGTCCATGAGGTCACAAAGAATCTGACACGACTGAGCGATTAATGCTTCACTTTCATAATTATAAATGACAAACTACTGGGGAGAAAGATGGTTTTCAGTGCTTGAGCCATTAAGAGACCCACCCTACCTTTTCACTTATCTTTTTAGGGTGGTCCCCTTGAGTTAAAGTTCAGGGAGAACTGAACTGAATTCCCAAAGTGTATTCAAATCAAAAGTTATAGGCTGGGTTTAAATCAAACCCTAGTTTGGGTTTCACAAACTAGGCTGGGTTTAAATCAAAATGAAATAAAGTACAGAGCTGTTGAGGTGGATATAGGCTGAAGATTCTTGCCTTCTCTTCATTTCCAGCAAGAAGGTACCTTTCTTGTATAACTGATGGATAGGCTTCATGACTTGGAGACATCATTCTATTTTTTAACTGTTGGTTTAGCTGTTACTATTTTACCAATTCCCAGATCCATTTTTGTGCCATTAATAATGCCACAGAGCAGCTGTGTTAAAGCTGAGGCTGTCTCCTGAATTTGCCAACCTTTGAGGTCACCAAGTATAAGTAGTTCAAAGGGATTCTGTTCCTTTCAAGGTCTGATGTTTCCCCCACCTGTTACTCTGTTAGGGCAATTCTCAACTTCATTTGCTAGTATAAACTTCTTCCATTCATTTCTGTGGTTGTTCTTTTTTCTACTTTTCCAATGAATATTGCCATTCTCATTTCTTTCTAATCCTATATGATTAGAATTTCTTTTCAGGATCACATCACGCTCTCTTAATTTTTATAAGAATCTTAGTTCCAACAAGGAGCTGCTCCTACCTTGTAAAGATCAGCTCTGGAGTCTTCCTCTTGAATCACATCAGCTCCTTCTCCAGCTGCTCTGGTGTTTTTCAGACTCTAGAAAAACTCTCCATTGTCATTTTTTTAAGATTTCCAAGTCTTGTCTCCTATGAGGGAAGAAGTAAAATAGAAAAAGCCAGAAACAATATGAACATACAAGAACAAATAAGAAAGTGACTTTGATGTTGCATCAAATATGATGCCAGTGCCCTTATCTAGGGTTCATGTGTTTAATATCAATTATAACATTCTGATGTTCTAAATCAAAGATATGGCTAAGGTCACAGTTACTATGGAGACCTCAAAGAGAATTGCTAACCTTCAGTGAGTTCTTTATAGTATCAATGAAAGACACATGAAAAAGAAAGGCATTTAAAGAGGTTCAATATTTCATTCAGAGAATTTCTTTTTAAAAAGGTTTAGTGAGGTCTAGGTTATATTTTTTTTTTTTTTTTTTCGTGCCTGTTGTGAATGTATCCTTATTTTTAATATTAAATACTTTAAAATGCTATCAAATACTTTTGTTTGTTGGTATACTTCTCCAAGCTGCCCAAAGTTTTATTTGGTTGTCAATTTGCATCAGTTTGCAAAAGTGACCAATCAATGTCATGGGTACACAAAAAGTGATTAATTCTAATTAATCTAACCAGACTTTACAGCATTTTAAAGTCTCTCCCATTGAAACTGGGAGAAATGTTACTCACTACAAGTGGGGTTTCAAGCAAGAGTGCACTGCCATTGGCCATTGGCTGTTATAAACTATGAATGCATATCTTAGAAGAGAGACACAAGTTAGGGGACAGAAACCCCAAAATGATCAAATGAAAATAAAAAACTAGAGAATTAAATGGTGCAATGTGCTAGCAAAGTCCCAGCACTCTTCCTTTGCCCATCTAGAAACTGAGCTTTCTGAGTCAATCACCTTACCTAAGTGAGGGCTTCTTACTTTTATATATACAGTTTTTGTGGGGAAAGAGATGGTTCCTCATAACCATTAAACTTTCAGGAAAAATGTCCCTACAAAAAATACACCTGAAATATTTTCTGTTTTCCCCACCTTCAACATAGACCTTAATGAATATCACACACACACACACACACATACAGACACTCTGCTGTATATGTGTTCTATTGATGCGTAACCAACTACCCAAAACTTAGCAACTTTAAACACATATTTTATCATCTCACAGTTCCTGTGGGACAGGAGTTTGGGCTCAGCTTAACTTACTCCTCTGCTCTGGGTTTTGTATGACTTCTATCAAGATGTCAGCAGGGCTGGGTTCTCATCTGGAAGGTTGACGGGGGAGGAATCCATTACCAAACTCGTTCAGGTTTGGGCAGGTTGCATTTCCGTGAGGCTGTATGACTGAGGCCTGCAGGGGCTACAGGCTGCCTGTACTTTGTGCCGCCTGGGCCTCTCCTTAGGCAGTTCACTGCTTCTTTAAGACAAGCAGAAGAGTGAGAATGGAGCTTTTTTTATTTTTTTTTTATTTTTACTTTATTTTACTTTGCAATACTGTATTGGTTTTGCCATACATTGACATGAATCCGCCACGGGTGTACATGAGTTCCCAATCCTGAACCCCCCTCCCACCTCCCACCCCATATCCTCTCTCTGGATCATCCCTGTGCACCAGCCCCAAGCATCCTGAATCCTGTATTGAACATAGACTGGTGATTCGTTTCTTACATGATAGTATACATGTTTCAGTGCCATTCTCCCAAATCATCCCGCACTCTCCCTTTCCCTCAGAGTCCAAAAGTCCGTTCTATACACCTGTGTCTCTTTTGCTGTCTTGCATACAGGGTTATCATTACCATCTTTCTAAATTCCATATATATGTGTCGGTATACTGTATTGGTGTTTTTCTTTCTGGCTTACTTCACTCTGTATAATAGGTTCCAGTTTCATCCATCTCATTAGAGCAGATATGCCATTCTCCCAAATCATCCCACCCTCTCCCTCTCCCTCAGAGTCCAAAAGTCCGTTCTATACACCTGTGTCTCTTTTGCTGTCTTGCATACAGGGTTATCATTACCATCTTTCTAAATTCCATATATATGTGTTAGTATACTGTATTGGTGTTTTTCTTTCTGGCTTACTTCACTCTGTATAATCAGCTCCAGTTTCACCCATCTCATTAGAACTGATTCAAATGTATTCTTTTAAATTCTCTAGACTCTGGAATTAATACACTTATGGAGAGATTACTACTTGTCAGAAGGCCACATCAACGAGAGAGAACCTAGTTTTCCTGCAGCCATCCTAAGACCAAAAATTATAGATTCCTGCACTGTGGTCATCTCTCTGCATCATTTTCCCACATATTCTGGGACTCAAAGAAGGACTTGCATCATTTCCTGCAGATGTTTCAGTTGAAGACTTTACATTTTTAATCCTTTACCTCCTGAGATGAGAGTTCCCCAGGACTTCAGACTTACAACATCTGTAAAGGTGTATACCAGCCCCCTTTCTCCTTTATTATGGAATCTCCACACCCACCCCTGGTTATTTCATCCATTCCAAGGCCTTAAAGACAATCTGCAAGCCAAAGATTCCTAGGACTATCTAACCAAAGCCCAGAGTTCTCTTTGCATATTCAATCCTGCATTACAATTGCAATTATATTATAATTGATTACAGTCAATGTACATCGATTATATTACAATCAATCCCCAATATTTTACTAAGATGTAGTGCAGCTATCTTTATCTGAAATTGATTCATCTCCATTCTCCCTACTCACTCACTCCCACCCATCCTTGCCTGATTCTCTTCTTCCTCTCATTAAATAGCAGCATCACCCACTCAGTGGCTCAGGTCACCAGTGTGAGACTCCTATGCTCTTCCTCTTCCTCACCATTTACAAATTATTATATACTAACTATTCCATGGGCTTCCCTTGAAGCTCAGCTGGTAAAGAATCTGCCTGCAATGCAGGAGACCTGGGTTTGATCCCTGGGTTGGGAAGATCCCCTGGAGAAGGGAAAGGCTACCCACTCCAGTATTCTGCTTACCAATATTTAGAATTAACACCCCTGAGCCCATCACTCAAATTAAGAAATATGTTGCTATTACTTTCTGATGGATTTAACTTTGTACTTGCCTGAAGAACATTTTACTTCCTCCACATTCCCCCAGAGCTAATTTCTATTCCAAACTTTATATTAATCATTGCCTTGTTCTTCTTTAGATGCATCCTCTAACAAAATAATAGTTATATTTTTTGGTTTTGAACACTATAAAAGCAATATTCTAACACATGCATTCTTCAACAGCCTGCTTTTTTCACTGTTCCGTGAGATCTCTCCAAAGTTTTGCATGTAGGGATAGTTAAGTTGGAATCTGTATACATTTTGTAAATATATAACAATTTATTTATATGTTTGCCTAACAATGGTCATTTGTGTCTTAACTTTTCTTTTACTATTATAATGCTATAACAGTAATCTATTTATAAATTACTATATTTATTACAGGATATATATATGTATATATATAGCAATGTATTACTATATTATATAACAGGAATTTTATTAAAAGTCCATATCTAGAAGTAGAACTTCTGGATTGTAATACATGCAAATTTCCAAGTTTAATAGTTAATGCCAAATTATTTTGCAGTGTATAGATAAAAATTTAAACTTCCTCATGAAGTGTTTTAAGGGTTCCTGTTGCTCTGTATCCTGATCAAGATTTGATTTTTAAAGATATTTATTTTTGTCAGTTTGGTAGGTGTAAAACAGCATTTCACTGTGGTTTAATTTTCATTTTTCCAAAATTTAATGTAGGTGGATATATTTCAGTTTATTTGGGCTCTTCTGTGAAATTTATGTTTGCTTTTTTGTCCATTTTTCTATTAGGTTTTTTGCCATTTCTTGGCGATGGCACCCCACTCCAGTACTCTTGCCTGGAAAAGCCCATGGACGGAGGAGCCTGGAGGGCTGCAATCCATGGGGTCGCTAAGAGTCAGACACGACTGAGTGACTTCACTTTCACTTTTTTTCCATGCATTGGAGAAGGAAATGGCAACCCACTCCAGTGTTCTTGCCTGGAGAATCCCAGGGACAGGGGAGCCTGGTGGGCTGCCGTCTATGGGGTCACACAGAGTCGGACACGACTGAAGCAACTTAGCAGCATCAGTGAATTTTATACCAAACTTCTTTATACTGTATATGTGTGACAGTATTTTTCAGTTATTCTCTCAATTGGTGTCTTTTAAAAAATTTATTTATAAGCAACAGAAATTTTCCCCCTTTGGACAACAGAAGTTCTTGATCTTAATGTAAGTTAAGGAATTAATTTCTATATTAAGTGATTTATTAGTTTCTATATTAAGTCATTTTGTATCTGACTCAATTCACTCCCCCAAAGTCATGAAGATATCCTATAATTTCTCATAAAAATTCAAAATGCTCAGCTTTTGAGTTTTAATCCACATAGGACTAGTTTTTGTGTATGATGTGATGTGTGTGATGCAAGAGATAAATTATTTTTTTAATACAGTTGAAAATTCATTGTTACCATTGATTACACAATTCCCTGTTTTAGATCCTGTTTCAATACATTGGTGGTTCTGTTTCTTGGCTCTCTTCTGTTGTATATTTTCTATCTTTTAGGCAAAAATCACACTCTTACAGGCTATAGCTTTATCATAAGTCTGGATCCAGTAGAGCAAGTTCACTTAGATTTGCTTAAAGAATGTTATGACCATATTTTCCTCTTTCCTATATATATATAATTTTAATTGCCATAATCTATGAAAAATCCTATTGAGATTTTGATCAGATTTGTGTTGAAGGTTTAAATATATTTGCAAAGAATTGACAACTTTACTGAACCTCCATATTCTTAAATTTGGTATACTTTATAATAACTTGCTAAATTCTTATTAATTCTAATAGTCAGTCTTTTGAGTGTTCCTTACAGATAATGTCATCTATTTCTTCCTTTCCAATACATAAAACTTTTATTTACTTATTTTTGTCTGATGGAGAGCCCCAGAACCTCTATTATACAGGGAATGGAAGCAGTGATAAGTGCAGATAATAACCTGCCAATGTTTTGCCATTGTTTTTCCCACAATTCAACCCCTGGCTTTCTTACCACTCTATCTCCATTTTCTACTTTATTAATTTCTGATCTTAACTTTATTATATCCTTACTTCTACATCTTTTATGTACTTGCCTTTTTTTTCTTTTGGCCATGCTGCATGGCTTGTAGGAGTTTAGTTCCCCAACCAGGGATCGTACCTGCGCCTTAACCAGTGGTTCGCCAGGGAATTCTAACTTTACCATTTTTTATGCTTTTTGCTAATTTAAGTTTGATAAGTAATTAATTTTCAACCTTTATTCTGAGATAGATATTAATGCTTTAATTTCCCTTTGAGAATTTTTTGCATCCCACAAGATTCAAAATATTCCTTATTATTGGTCATTTAAATATTTTCTATTACAAAATCTGCCTTGACTTATTAGTTATGTCATATATGACTTCAGATTTTTTAAAACATTTTTTT
>SJYT01017748.1:238732-259816 GCA_006410635.1 Cephalophus harveyi
CTCTTACTCTTTTATCTTGATCTAATAATTTAAAGGGGACTGTGATAAAATATCTCATTTTGATGTCAGACTTTCACTTCTGACATATATTCTGAAGCTATATTAAAAAGTGTTTTATAAGTTTTAAAGTTATATATATATTTCTGGTGAAACATTTATCATTATATTGTTACCTTCTTCATCTCTAGTAATAGAATTTTTGCCTTAAAAACTACTTGTCTGACACAAATATTGTATGGCATTATTTTTTAGAGCATCCTTGTCTTAAGCCAGCTCTTTATGAACCCAGGCTCCATGCAGAGGTCACTGAGAAGTGAGTACAGAGCAAGGCTTTGTCCTTTGTCTATTGTTCCCCCATACAGTCCAGTCATGAAAACCTGGATCTAGGCTGCTCACGATCAGCAGATCAGGGCAGCAGTTACCCTCAGTGCTTATTAACTTCTTTGGATTCATGCTCATGCTTCATTTCTGGCCCCATAGCATTTGCATTTCATTTTATTACTTGAAAACTAGCTTATTTATTACAGAAAAAATACAGATAGATAGAAACACACACAATTATTATTTAGGTATAGAAGAAGCATTTTAGTTCTCTTGTCTTCCATACCATCATTAAATATCTTTTAAGAACACCCAGTTTCTATCATTTCCACTGCCACTAACTTCAGTTAGGTCCTCACTGGTCTTTCTGCATTTGCCCTTCCAACCATTTCTACCACAGCCTGAGAATCTTTAATACCGCCCATGACTGGCCTGATGTCTGATGACTACTTCTGATGACTACTTCTTTGTCCATATTTTTGCCTCATATGAACCCTTCCCCAACTCCAAAACACTTGACTCTGCTCTAAAGGTTGCTACCTACCTTTATAGAGGAATTTTAAATGTATTCTTTGCTATAAACATTATCTTAGCTAGTCCTTGCAAAAATTGTATTCATTCTTATTATCCCCTTCTTATAGAAGTAGAGAAGGTAAGTGACTTAACAAAAGTGACATGGCTATTAATTGGAAAACTTGAGTTTCATCCTATGTCTGCTTGACTTCAAAGAACCTATGTTATTTTCTGATCCTAATATAGCTCCTTTCTCATTTCTGAGCTTTTGTTCCTTATCCAAGAATTCATCTCTTCCTTTTCTCTTGTCCTGACTTTTTTATCCTCGAGGTCTTACTTGCTCAAGTGCCCTCTTTAATGTGCCTTTTTATGCTGCCATAATTTCTCAGCTTCTTTACTCTTCTGCATTTCCCTTTAGATGCTAAGCTGTGTAACAGTAGAGATGAAATCTACTTTGTTCTCAGTGACGTCTTTAGTATCATGATACATACTTTCTAAAAAATCTCTCATATACTGGTTCCAAAAATTCTGATGTAACTTAAGGGATTTTGTTTCATGGTAAATCAAAACATGGGGAATTTTTTTTTTTTTTTTCATTTCAGAAGAACCGGTCAGTAGTTCCCAGGTCAAAGAGAGTACTGATTTGATTTACTGTTTTCACTATAAATCTCCTTCTCATGGTCGAAATTGTATAAATATAAAAGTGGAAGTTATATTTTAAGAGCAAGCTCTTTAATGAACCCATAGAATGGATGTTTAATTGCACGTTGAGCGAGATTTTCAAACTTTGTAATACTATGAGAGAAATATAAGTTCCATAAAATGAAAATCTAAGCATTGTACTCCACTTTTGAATCTCCATAAGATCTATGTATTTCTGTCTTCACTCTTAAGAATTTAGATAAATGTGGTTGATGCATTCTTATAATTTCTATGAGAAAAAATATGTATTTTCATCAGGAAAAAAAGTCCCAATATTTGTCATCCCTTTTAGGCATTAATACTTTATTTTACATTTTATTTTGAATTATTTTGTCAGACTATTTACTTATTCAGAATTTAAGAAATTACTTTTGAAAACCAGTTAAACTAGTATAACTAATGAAAAATTCATTTTCATTGTAGTAAATTTGAGGATATATATTTTTTCAGACCCAGCATTCACTTCTAATTGTATACCCTACCAAAAGACATGGTTAGATATACTAGGATAGATATGCACAAATGCCATAGCATCCTTATTCATGATAACCAAAAACTATAACTAATCAAAATGTTCATCACCAATGGAATGAAAAAGTAAATTAAGGTGTATTCATACAGTAGATGATTGACAGCAACTAAAATAAATGAATTACAGATATCTAGATTCACAGAGAAATCTTAATTAAAAGCCTAATATTAACTGAAAGAAGTCACACCAAAGAAATATATACTATATGATTCCATTTATATAAAGTTCACACAGGCAAAACTGAATTACTTAGTGATATATTTTCAGGTGATAAAACTATAAAGAAAAGCAACAAAGTTATTACCATAAATGTCTGGACAGTGATTTCTTTGAGTGGCAGGGGCTGGGTTACAATTGGATAGGTTATTCGCATAGTTCTATTTTGAAATGTGTTGGTGGTTACATAAATATTTGCTTTGTTATAATTCATTAAATTGTGCACTTATGCTTTTATACTTTTTCTTATATTTGCATATTTCATAATTAAAGGAGGACAGGCAACAGCAAAATTTCATTTCTGTTTAAGTCTGGAATATTACTGAAAGATGAACTTACCAGGCTCTATAGCACATTAGTCTATACTCACTGTTCAGGGAGGAAATTACTTCATTGAGGAAAAAGAAGATAAAGTTTGTTGTGGTTAAGGAAGAGTCAACTGTTATCATTATCAAGATGTATAAAACACTAGTTTTACATTTACAGCAATAAGCTAGGTTGAGCCAGTCAAAACTATTTTGAATAGTGGCTGATTTCACAAAGTAAGGCTGTAGAATAGAACTTCATTTTTATACTAAGTTAACATGACTAGTCATTTTAATGCCTGATATTCTTTTTATTATTGTGTTCTAAGAAAATTCGTAATAACACTAGTTTTACATTTACAGCAATAAGCTAGGTTGAGCCAGTCAAAACTATTTTGAATAGTGGCTGATTTCACAAAGTAAGGCTGTAGAATAGAACTTCATTTTTATACTAAGTTAACATGGCTAGTCATTTTAATGCCTGATATTCTTTTTATTATTGTGTTCTAAGAAAATTCGTAATTTCATCAAGTAAATAGTAGAAAAAGTCTTGACATCGTTATTTCATCAGCCATTCGGTGTATAGAAAAATTTGTTAAAGAGTCACAGACACACGTGAATGAACTGGTGAGAATTTGTAATGCTTCTTGCTTTTCTGAAGGATTTAAGGGCAAACCTAATAATTCATAAAAGAAATATTAATTGGCCAGCAACTGTGTTGTAAATCACAATGCTTGAGCTAGGAATATAAAAAGATGATATGCCTTTTGTTCTTAACTTGCTTAAAATATTTGTTTCTAATGGGTTAGGCTTTTGAAATTTCGTATTTTAGCTGTGGTTCATTCAACTGTTTCAATTAAGAGAGGTATATTGTCAGCTCCATTTAATTGTTTCCTCTGGCCATGCGAAGTATAACTTCCTTACTCAATTACAGATGTTCTGAAATTATGGAGCCCTTTAGTTTACCTTAATCAGGCTGAGCATAATGCTTTCAGAAAAGAAAAAAACAAAAGTTCATGTATCTGAGAAATATTTAGGAAGTCTGGCTAAAAGAATGAAGGAAGGAGATGGTCCATTCAGTTTTGGATATGCCGCCTTTCAGATGGCCATGGGACATCCAAGCAGAGGAGTCAGGAAGTTAATTTGGCACAGACCAACACAATTCTGTAAAGCAATTATCCTTCCATTACAAAAATAAATTTAAATTACATTTAAATAAAAAAAAAAGATTATAAAAAAATGAAAGTTCTTGAGGATTTATTCCTTGGAGTGGATTTTTTCACATGGAGATGGTAATCGAAGCAATAAGCACATAGACGGTAATTAAAGCTATAAATGATGCTCTTCAAAAGATTGTATACAGGACGTGGCAAGAGACATCCCTGAAGACACTGCTGTTGAGGGAAATGGCGGTGAAATAGAAAGAAAGACAAAGAACACGGCAGAGCGTGGTATCATTAAAGCAGGGAGACTGTGTTTAAAGAGGAGAAATTAGTCACCAGTACTAAGCCCTGTAAGTAAAATAAGGGATTAGAAACTCATTAGGGATTTAGAAACAAAGCATTTAACAAGAGTTTCAGGAAATTCTTGGGGGTGGTTTCCAGATTGTAATGGGTTGGGGAATGCACAGAGAATGAGGCAAGGGGGAAACACTTTTTAAAGAAGTCTTCCTGTGAAAGGGGAAAATAGAACAATACCTCAAGAGTGACTTGAGGACAAGGGTATTGAGCTGTTTTTAAAGATGGAGAGACTCAGGTATGTCAACCTTTGCTTGTAGTCTTTGGATGATGCAATCTGTTCTCTTGTGCTCTGCTTAGTCGGTCAGTTGTGTCCAACTCTTTGCGACCCCACGTCTGTTTCCTTTGTGAAGAGATAATAAACTGGAGGTAAAAAGATAGCTAACATAAAGGAGAAGAGAGGTGATGACCATTTATTTGAATAATGGGAAAGAGGTGTGGGGAACTAAGGAAGAATTTATCCAGTCTTGAGTGGAGAGTTGGTTTTTGTTTTTTCCAGTAAGGTATAATATAGAAGGAAAATTTGGCAAGGACTTGGAGGTAAAAGTGGCTTCCCTGGTGGCTCAGAGGGTAAGGAATCTGCCTATAACATGGGAGGGAGACCCAGGTTTGATCCCTGAGTCAGGAAGATCCCCTGGAGAAGGGCGTGGCAATCCACTCCAGTGTTCTTGCCTGGAGAATTCCATGCACAGAGGAGCCTGGTGGGCTACAGTCTGTGGGGTCTCAAAAAGAGTCAGATACAACTGACTACCTAACACTTGAGGTAAAAAGAGAGGTCAGAGCGATAGGCCAGGGAGACTAAGTTAGTCAGGATTTAGATTGGGAATGATAGAGACATACCGTTCTGAGGGTTAAGGGATTAAAGGTCTTGATCAACATGGAGAATGAGGAGGCCTGAATGAGAACTCCAAGGCTAAGAATTTGTCAGAGAAAGGAATTTAAGATTTTAGAGATGGACCAGATAATAATAAGTTCCAAGTTTGTACGAGGCAGCTGATAGCCAAGATGGAACATGAGCAGACCCATCATATTGCCCTGTATTTCCCTCAGTCTCCCATATTGGTTTAATACACATTTATCTCCAAATATCTGTTGCTCCCTTTTAACTTTACCTACAGTATACAACTATTTCTTTATCTTTCTGTTCAAAAATCTACCTTAATTTTATGAGTCAACCGAAGACCAATGTCAGTCAAGCGCTTCCTCATTACCCCAGCCCCCTGGGATTGCTGCTGCTTCTTATATCCTGTTACGAATGCACAGTATTCAGTGTGCTTCCCTCAGTGGTCCACGTGAGTTACCAGGGTGTGCTACAAACATGCCATGTCCTGCTATCCCTTTTGTTCTATCAGTACTTTTTGTTCATGCCTGTGCCTGCCTGGGAAGCCTTTCCTTCTCTGTCAAGCTCTACCAGCTCTCTGAGCTAGATAACCTCCTCTGTGCTCTTATCACTCCCTATACATACATCTATTTCAGCACTGCTGCCTTGGGCCCACATAAAACATTTTACATTTTATTCCTTACGAGCCTCTACATTTCTTGAAACAGCTTTTGCATTTTATTTATTCCAGTGCCAAGAACTATGCCTGGTATAGACCAGATGTTCAGTGTATGTTTGAGGAGGTGAACTTTAATAAAGCCTTGTCCATCACTTAGTGGCTATGTGATTGACTCAGGTTACATTCATTTCCCCAGCCTCTGTTGTATAGAGGAAGAATGAGGATCTCACAAAGCTGTTGAGGTGTGATTTGAGATAACTAATGGAGAGGAAGCCTCCAGTCTAGTATCTGCAGATAGAAAACTATATAAAACTTTCAACCTAATTTGAGTCTACTTTGTATCCTTCTTGTATTTTTAAATTGACATTTAATATATGTCCTGCTATTCAGATTTTATAAGAATATCTTAACCCATCAACTAGATTTTATTAGTTTCTGAGGATAGGGATCATATAGTATATTGGCTTGTATATTTCACATTACCTAGCATATATTATGAATATGAATAAGTAATCATGAACAATGAACATTAAGCATTACCAAGCAGATGAACTACTTTCATAGATTCTGATGGCCTAGCTCTGAGACAAATAAGGCAGGATAATTTAAAACATTCTTTAAAGAGGACAGAGCTACATATAAATGTATCCGTAATCAATGACACACTTCAGCCTAATCAACCACTACCTGAATGGGGGGTAAAAATCATGAACTGAAATTTGTATAAAACATAAGCAGAATGCTTTTCCCCCTAAATGATTATAAGCCAAACTGCATACAGTCTAGTCTCTATTATTTGTGGTGCAGGAAAATTCTAATCTGGGCTACTCACCATACAAGCAGACATTTCACCACATGAAATGAATGACATCAGATATATAGATGCTTATATAACACCTGAATCATTAAATCTCTTTTTTCTGTGTTTATAGAAATGTTCTGGATTATATAGGGATAGCATTTAGCTGCACATTATGTTGAAAATTAAAGCAGACAAAAGTCTTGATATAGATGACCTACATCAAATAGTGGTTTTCTCATATAAATGTGCACAATTTTCATTAAAAAGTGTATTCTTAACTATTTAGTGATTTCTTGGTGAAGACAGCAAAGCCTATTTCATAACTGTATGGTAGAAAGATTTATATATGTCTCATTATATAGAAAGAAGCTGAAGCAAAAAAAGAATTTCACAGAATAACTTAATAGTGAATATATAGAAACATACTTGTTGCTTAGTTCTAGCTATTCAGAAAGAAGACAGGTGTAACCCTCATCTATCAAGTCCATTCCTTTATTCTGGCATTTAGTATGGTACCGATCAGGAAGTTTTGAATAATATGCATGTCACAACCTCAGAGTGGAGAGCTCATTTGACTTGTCTATTTGTTTGTACATATTTTGAATTTTTTAAAATGACACAATACAACTTGAAAAAGAAACATTTGATTGCAGGAGTTCATATGTACTCTTTAGATGTTTTCATAAACCTTCTTCATCTATATTTTCAGCAATTTTTCTTGGACGTCTAACAAATACCGAAATCAGTTTGCCTCTCCACTTACCCTTTCATAATGTTCGTGACACAATCCTGTGTAATTTGACACCTTGGAACTTTAAACAGACTCAGAATCTTTTGGACCTTCTAGCCATCATCAATTCACATAGTGTGCAGTAAATCCAGCTCAAAATAAACAACACAGATGGAATCGAAGCTTATAGTACAATGTCAGCAGTATCCACAGATTGACAGAGCTAGTTAGGCTGCCAGATGCACAGAATGTTGTTCTATCTACTTGTTCTTTATAACTGGACTTGATGGAGTACATCAGTGTCAAACTCCTTGCTGGTTTCCACACGCACACGCACAGAAACGCACCCGCATAAACACGCACATTCCTGCGCTCTATATCAACGGCGCCATCTGCTCTCAGCTTTACATGTGGTAGCTAACTAACTATCCTACTGTGCCTGGGTCTCACCGACTGCTTTCCCTGGAAACAAATGACAACAGTTTTTATCTTGTGCCCTCCTTGGCATTATAAAATAAGGCTCTTAACATTTCCATACGCATATATTTTACATGCATTTTTTAAATTCTGTTCTCCGTTTTATTTACTGATTCCCTAGAGAATGGCAATATCTCTTTTTATATCTCCCCCAAATTGAGATCTTCCTATGGAACTTCACATTCCAAGATTGTTTTTTCTAACTAAGATTTACATAAAAGCAATATATATATATATATATATATGCGCCACGGGCCCTGGGATCACTTTGCTCTTTCCACACTTTTGAAGGGTGCTGTATACTACTTGCCAAATGGGGATGTAAAAATTTGGGGGGTTCAACAGATATTCACTGAGGCAAGACATTCATTCCTTTTCAATATCTTTCTATAAAATTCCACTGGCAAAAATGACCATGCTGGGAATGTTAAGATGAGGGAACTGTACAAACAAATATTTTCATACACAAGTATCTTGCCTGCAGCCGAAAGCTCATGTTAAAGAAATTCGTTCCCAAACACAGAAATTTTTGCCTTGACCTCTTTGCCCTCTCTTATGAGATCTAGACATGTATTAATAAAAAAGGGATAATCACTTTTTTAAACTGATAAAATTCAATTGTAATGTCTTTTCAAAGCAATATATTCATATAACTAGGAGTATGAAATGTCATAAGAAGATGTACAAAATGAAATGACAGAAAGATGACCGAGGTTTGGGCCATACCAAACATCTATTCCTGACCTATTTCCACATCTGGCACCTGTCTTTATGACAGCCTCTCCAGAAGATCTACAGAAATTATACTTACCTTCTGGTAACTAGGTAACATAATCTCCTGGAGGCTAGCTAATTGCAGCCCACGATAACCTCACATACAGTAACTGTTAAATTTTTCATTTCTTTCAAATTATTATGGATCAGTGGAGAGGGTATTGATTTGATTCATTAACGGATTCCCAGTCTGTTCCAAGGTTAATGATTACATGTATCTCAATTACATCCTTAACAGGTTATACCGTATGATTTGTTTTAACTGCTTTGTACATTGTGTATCTTCCTCAGCTGAAAGGCTTCTTAACACTTCATGATTTAACAAATCTTTCTCCTCCTCTCCCTAAAACAATGAACCTGCTTTGACAGAACATAGCAAAGCAGGGCAAAAATAAAATAAAAAGCTTTTTGCAGGATTCTCCAAGAACCATAGCATAACAGTTTATTTTAGTCAGGTAAATAGTCTGTGATTCATTCATGTTTAAAATATTTATAAATATAGAGCAGGGAGGGGGGTCAATCTTTTTTATTTGGTATTTTATACCACTTTTCTTAGGTAGGAAGCACTTTTTCAACTTTAACCTTTAGAATATACACATAGGGCAATTTTATATTAGAAAAGTAGAAGTAAAATAAATATTTTAAAAATCACCTGTAATTCTTCCAGCAAAATTCAGACACATTTTAATGGCCTTGAAAAACAAAAACAAAATAATTCAAAATATAACATTCAGATGACACTCTTTAGGATGACAGTAAGGCAAATGGTTTACAGGTGCACTCACACACTGGCCATGGACCCAGGAGAACAGAGAGAGGCACTGGGTAGGGGGTTCCTAGGGCAGAGAACCCACATCTCTCAACTAGAGGACAACACAGGGATTTTGACAAGAAAGAAGACAACTGTTTATTCTAGTCCTTCTATTTCCTTTTTATCCGCTTTCTACTGCCTGCAACCGTATTTGCCCCTATATGTTTAAGCCAAGCAAACAAACCTCCTGTGTCCTGAACTAAAATCACTGAATCATGGGAGAGTCTATCTAATCTTGCCTTCTCTTGGGTGAGAAAGCTCTGCTTTCTGCACATAGTACTGTTGAGTCCAGAGCAGGAATTATATCTTAAAGAATCTTATCACTTTTACTATCCACTTGTATTCGGAACAATCAAAGCACCCGAGTCCTCTCCTTTCTGGAACCCCCAAGATTCTGACAGAGTCTGGGGACTCAGAAGCCAAATGGGAATCATCAGGAGGAGAGACTTCAGTTATACAATCCATTAAATAAAACAATAGAGCCTGCAGCTGAGCTATTAAAAAGAGTAGAGCAATTTTTATTTCAATGGCTACATTTTATTTCCTCTTCTGAGTGACTGTTAACAAAGGACCGCTGAAAGGACTGGATAAAAAGCAGGCGTCAGATGCAGGATCCATGAGTTAAACAACATTATTAGATACAATTTCATAAAATCTAGTTGCTTTTTTGCTACTAGAAATCATGTCCTTTTGTCAACTTGTGGTCACATCAGCACTTCTGCTGATATAATTTGCTCCAGCTGCAGAGCATAGCTGGCCTGCAAATCAAGAACCAGAATGAGGACAGGCAGGAATAACTCAATGGCTTGGATAATGTGCAAATCACTACACTTCTCGCTATTAGTCTACTTTTTTTTTTTTTTTTTCAGAATATTTGGAAGAGGAAAGATTTATCTTTAGCAAAGCAGCCAATCAGCCACCCTCTTAAGAACTGGTTTGTCTGGTTATCTTCTGAAGCCTAACCCTCTTTGCAGTGATGCTCTGTAATCATGACATTATGTATTTAAAAAAAAAAACAACACTTAACTTTCTTCACCCACCATAAACTGGCAGTCTGAACACCTAATGTCAAACAGCTGCTGGTTTTATTCACCTCCCCTACAAAAGTGTTCCTTAGATTTAAAAATATTCCTGAGTAGTTCTGTTAATCATTTTTACATTTCAAGTGCTTCTATCTGGCCTAGGATGTACAGGTACAAAATAATATACATTCTAATGTCAACAAATTGCTGTAAATGCCTCAATTCCAGACACAAAAGATCCAGTCAAAAATGAAATAAAATGCTACTTATTGATTTTGGCATAAGTTAAAATGTTAGGGTCTTAACTAGTCATTCAGCATTGAACTTCAGACAGCTCCGTTGGCTTGATTAGAAAATCTATGGATTTACATTGAAATCAATTAGAATTGGATCCTAACTGTTTCACATTCAGCTATAATTGAATGCTCAACAATCACTCGTATGAAAGAAAAAGAGTTTCTAAATAAAAGCACAACCCAAGTACTCTTGCTATCTGAGGAAATCATTACATATGGTGAGCAAATAAGAGAGAATAAACAATAGCGTATACAGCTGGAACAGCTGAATCAGTGTCCGTAATAGCAAGAGCAGCTTACCAAGCGTACAAAGGCAGGACTGGTCTGCTGTTCACCAGGGCAAGTGAGCTGAGATTCTCAGTTCACAGGATGGCAACCTTTGAGGGCCAGGTACAATCCTATGTGCAAACTCATCACGTAACCTGTCACCTTTGAAAATTCATTATTGCAGCAAATACCCACATCCAAAGCTTGGGTGGGAATTTTTTCTCTCTTTCTTTGTTAACTGACCTGAGAAGTCTGATGGCTACTGAACATGCTTTTAGGTACCACTGTTGGAGAGAGGACTGAAAGCAGCAATGTGCCGTGTACCTACGGTACTGAATCTGTTTTCCTTTTGGTGGAACTGCACAGTGATATGTACATCATTTCCATGCTTTTTTCTCTTCTTCTCTTATAACATGTTGCAGAGGTGTATTCGTCAAAATCCAGGGCCCTGATTACTCCTTAAATTAGAATGGAAGCAAGAATACTTTCTGAAATGTATGTGGGTGATTTTTTTCTCCATCCTGAAAGTTTTAGCAGCTTTCCACTGCTAGGTGCAGGCCTAGCTCTAGCCCATAAAAACATAATTTAATGCCTAGTTGGAATCAATGAGAGCTGATTTTTCACATTTTTCAGGCGTATAGTATGTACGTTTATTGTTGGTCCCTTCTGAGAAGGTGGAAAATTATGGTATATTTAAATAGAATTATATTCTATTATGATGAAAAAGTGTGTTAGGCTCTCGGTTGTGCTGACTCTTTGTGATCCCCTGGACTATAGCCCACCAGGCTCCTCTGTCCATGGCATTTTCCAGGCTAGAATTCTGGAATGGGTTACCATTCCCTTCTCTAGGGGATCTTCCTGACCCAGGGATCGAACCTGAGTCTCCTGCATTGCAGGCAGATTCTTTACCATCTGAGCCACCAGGCAACTATATTCAACTATGCTACTGACTAGCAAGTCTGCATTATTCATTATGTCAGGCAATTTTCTTTCCTCAAATAAATGAGAAACAAAGTGAATGAATTGCAAGGCTTTTTATCCTCTGGGAAAATAAAAACACCAGCTAACAAAAGAAAAATGTTCAGCAAAATGAACTTTGAGATTCTCATCACATTCTTTCAACCCTGCTCTCACCTGACATCCTTACAGGTGGGGCTTGTATAAAAGACAGGGCAAGGAGGGGAGCCTGAGGTCGGTGAGGGGCTCTTTAATGAGAAGCAGCTCTTGTATGGTTCTATGTTTGTTCTAGCCCAGAACAAGTCCTTCTTTTATCATCACTAACCCATAAACTGGTTGTAGTAGTGAGTAAAATGTGTGGGGCACTTTTTAAATGATAGTACACACGGACGTACTTAAGGCCGCCAAATTGTGACCTCGTCAGATCATAGATGCTCAGCTGGTATCCTGAACTGATGCCTAGACAGGGAACAGTAACAATTTTAAAAAGTGTTTCTGATATTTTCTTTCATTTTTCAAAAGGGAAAGCATAATTTACTCTATCCACATTGAAGTTAGAAAGAAGCTGTTCTTTCTTAAACTTCTATTTCTATATCCTCTGAATTGCCGGTATTGTGGAAGTCACAAATCAGGCAGAATAATATATGTGGCTTTGAAAGTCTACTGGATCAGTCTAATAATTTGCTTAACAAAATGGTTTCAAAAATATTGTACTTGGAAGTTGCATCACCCCACAAATACACAGAGAATCTTTTTGAGCACTGAAATATACTGTTACTTGGGTCTGCTTCATGAGGTGTTAATCTAGCATGGGGAAGATAAGTTAAAGTATTTCCATCTTACCAGATTCAAAGTATCATAGTTCAAATAGTAATATCCAACACCTTACCTGCTTGTATGCTATTTTGCCAGTTGCTTTTGCTGGCAGTTGCCCCCCCTTTTAAAAGATAAAGATTTCTACAACAAAATCTCTGTATAAATTTTAGTTTTTCTGCATTTTCTTCCCAGTCCCTGTATGTTATATTCGATTTATGTCTATAAGCACCAGATGATGAGAGAGGGAAAACCACACTGGAATGTTCTGAGGGTTAACAGAGAGTCAACCTTAATGTATCATCAGACTATTGAGGCAAATTTAATTGCAGAAGTAAATTTAAATGGACAAAGAAACAGAAGAAGAAGAGGTAGGAGAAAGAAAAGAAACAAACAGAGAGATTAAAAAAAAAAAAGGGAAAACAAAACCTTGGAACAATTTCTGCTATTTTATCTAATGTTTTGTCTGCTTTAAACAGATTAGTGAGTCACTGTCTTTTTGTTTTGTTTTATAAGAAATTCCATTGACTTAAAACACTACTGCCAACATAGACAGCAATACCACAAGTACAGTTTTATGACAAAAACATTTAAAGCAAAAAAGAATGATTTCAGAAGTATTCATGTTATTGAGGATGCCTGAATTTTCACAAAATATTTCTTGGGACTCAGTGAGAGTCCAGGAGCCAGTTGTTTTTTTATGATTTCCAGTCAGCCCAAGGCAGCCTCACAGTGAAATGCAGGGCCATGCAGGCTTAGCTTAGGCAGCTGGTAAAAGAAACCAGTGACGAGTTATTTTCAGACCTTTCTTATGTGGATCTTCCTTAGAACAATGTGTATTTATAAACTTATAGAAAATTTGCATGCAAAAAAAATCATGATTACTTGCATTGTCATTTCATTGACCATAAATCAAAAGATTCTAACATTTGTGCTTGTTTTTTGTGGTTGATAGTATTTGCTTTCAAGTTTGGATGCAAACCTCAAAAAATGGGGACTACCAAAATTAATATTCAACTTACTTAGGATATAGTATGTGCTCTCTGAGGCAAGTATTTATGGAAAACTCTTGTTCCCCTGCTGGATTGCAAGGCTGACTAAATCACAGATTGTGTCCTGCTTAGCTATGCATGTCCTGGTGAACAGCAGAGTTCCTTGCACAGAGCAGAATGAGGGAACATTTGCAGAGTTAAAGTGGAATCCAATTGAATTATAATGGTAGCAAGACAGCAGTCATTTGACAATTCTCTAAAACAGACGTAGCTGATAAATGGGCAATTTCTAGCATCTAAAAGATTAAGGAAAGATAAGCTCCTACCTTTATGTTAGAAGACCCTAATTTTTTTCACCTTGGATTTTCAAATCCCTGTGTCCCCAGCTGATTGCAGTTTTTCTGGAAAAAAATAATAATTATCCTTCACTGGATGGCAACTTTGTTCTAGGCATTATGGTAGACACTGTATAAGCATTATTTTAGTTCTTGCTACATTAATCCCTTGAAAGTCATGTTGAGCCGCATTTTTCCAATGGGGAGACTGGAATCCAGAGATATAATGAATGACTACTCACAGTGCATGAGAAGACTGAAAAAATGGCTCCTCCCCCCAAAAGATACCATGGACTAATCCTCAAAATTTATTAATGTAAGTTTATTTGGCAAAAGAAGGAGAAAAGATCTTTGTAGACATGCTGTCCATAGGGTCACAGAGAGTCGGACACGACTGACGCGATTTAGCGTGCATGCATGCACAGGAGAAGGAAATGGCAACTCACTCCAATATTCTTTCCTGGAGAATCCCAGGGACAGAGGAGCCTAGTGGGCTGCCGTTTATGGGGTTGTACAGAGTTGGACACGACTGAAGCGACTTAGCAGCAGCAACAGACATGACGTGACTAAGAATCTTGAGATGGGTAAATTATTCTGGGTTATCCAGATGGGCCCCAAATACAATGACATGTATCCTTATAAAAAGGAGGCAGAAGGAGATTGTACACACACAAGGGGTGGGGCGAAATGAGGAGGACAAGGGTGGTGTAAAGACTGAGCTAGGGATTGGAGTGCTGCAGTCACAAACTAAGAAATTCCATGAGCTACCAGAAGACAGGAGGTAAGCAGTGGATTCCCTTAGGGTCCCAGAGCAAGCAGAGTCCTACTGATAGTTTGATTTTGGCCCAGTGATACTGATTTCAGACTATCAGCCTCTAATACCTATGAGAAATTAAATTTCTGTTGCTTTAACTCACTATGTTTATGGTACTCTGTTATACTGTGGCCTTGGGAAACTAATACAGCACTTGGGTGTAACAACATTAGACTATGAATTGAGCATATTAGTATTCTATTACTGCCTTACAAATTACCACAACTTTAGCATCTTAAACAACACCCATTTATTATCTTACAGTTTTGTAGGTCAGATGTCAGGGTGGCCTCAACTGCAGTTCTTTGCTTGGACTGAAATCGGTGGGTTAGCATGTTGGCATCTTACCATGAGACACTTTTGGGTACTTTTGGGCACATTTGGGGCACTGTTCTGGAGCCAGGAACATTAAGTGGTGGCCACTCTAAAAATCCTTACCTAGCAGAAATGGATTTTGTCCAGATTGTTTTCTGCTGATAGATAATATAGCATGGTCATTACCGGTAGCCAGGTTCTCTAATGTCAACCAGATGCCTCTCCTGAGAGTGAGAACTCAAAGACTCCTCTAGTACCTCTGGAAAAAAAAAAATCTTTGTCTTTGGCCGTTATTTGAAACTCATTGCTTAAAATTGTGCATATAGATTTCTTCTGGCTCCGTCTTACTATTTCCCAGTGTGTATACGTGTAGTGAATGATTAAGTACCTGTACAAACTACAATGGTGAGTATATATATTCGAGGCCAAATGAACTTGCAAAGAGGGTTTTAAACATTATCCTAGTTATTGCAAATCTGCACTTGATTGGTGAATGTGAGTGCAAAATATAAAGTGATGATTGGCAGATGGATCCACTGAGCACTCCTAACTGCATATTCAGGTGCACGTGAATAATGCTATAAGCAGAATCAGGATTCAACAGAAGAACAGGATTCGAAATATTGCACCAAGGTTGTTCACTAGAAACTTTTTTTATGTAATCAGTTTATTTAGCTGTGGTGGGTCTTTGAAGGTTCTCTAATGTCAACCAGATGCCTCTCCTGAGAGTGAGAACTCAAAGACTCCTCTAGTACCTCTGGAAAAAAAAAAATCTTTGTCTTTGGCCGTTATTTGAAACTCATTGCTTAAAATTGTGCATATAGATTTCTTCTGGCTCCGTCTTACTATTTCCCAGTGTGTATACGTGTAGTGAATGATTAAGTACCTGTACAAACTACAATG
Source organism: Cephalophus harveyi (assembly GCA_006410635.1). Lineage (NCBI taxonomy): Eukaryota > Metazoa > Chordata > Mammalia > Artiodactyla > Bovidae > Cephalophus > Cephalophus harveyi. Next base: position 254,646 of record SJYT01017748.1, read on the forward strand.
GTGAGTATATATATTCGAGGCCAAATGAACTTGCAAAGAGGGTTTTAAACATTATCCTAGTTATTGCAAATCTGCACTTGATTGGTGAATGTGAGTGCAAAATATAAAGTGATGATTGGCAGATGGATCCACTGAGCACTCCTAACTGCATATTCAGGTGCACGTGAATAATGCTATAAGCAGAATCAGGATTCAACAGAAGAACAGGATTCGAAATATTGCACCAAGGTTGTTCACTAGAAACTTTTTTTATGTAATCAGTTTATTTAGCTGTGGTGGGTCTTTGGTAACGTGCTGTCTGTGGGCTTTCTCTAGTTGCTGAGAACAGGGATTACTCTTATTGTGGAGGCTTCTCTTGTTCTAGGAGAATGTTTTAGTAGTTGTGGGAAACAGGTTTAGTTGCTCCGCAGCACATGGGATCTTCCCAAACCAGGGAGCAAACTGGTCTCCCTTGCATGGCAAGGCGGAGTCTTAACCACTGGACCACCAGGGAAGCCCCCACTAGAAACTATTGAGAACTTGCAGTTGCCTGAGAGTGGGCAGTGCTCATCAGCTATATTTGGTGAATGTATGAGATTTCAACCAGGGTACCCTATTGTCTCTTGAATTAAAAACAAAGAAAAAACCCTTTTATATGGAAAAAGGGATTCCACAGACATAATTAAGGTTACTAATCGGTTGACCTGAAATTAGGGAGATCACCCTAGTGGAACTAAGCTAATCACAAGATCCGTTTTTAAAAGTTCCAGATATCTAGAGCCTGGTTGACTGGCTCTAGATTGCAATATGGCAGCTCTTGAGTACAAGGAAATCACTCTGAAGCTTCTATGGCCATTCTTTTTTTTTTTTTCTTTTTGGTTTATTTTATCAATATTTTATTTACATAACTATAGCTGACTTACAGTATTAGCTTCAGGTAACAGCTTCAGATTATTTTCCATTATAGGTTATTACAAGACATTGAATATTGTTCCACGTGCTATACAGCAAATCCTTGTTGCCCATCTATTTTATATATAGTGATTGGTATCTCTTAATCTCATACTCCTAATTTATCCCTCCTCTTCTCCTTTCCCTTTTGGTAACCATAAGTTTGTTATCTGTGCACGTGAGTCTGTTTCTAGGTTGTTGTTTTTATATTGAGTTGTATCAGATGTTTCTGTATTTTGGAAATGCAACCCTTGTTGGTTGCATTGTTTGCAAGTATTTTCTCCCAGTCCATAGGCTGTCTTTGAGTCTATGGTTTCCTTGGTGTACAAAAGCTTATAAGTTTGATTAAGTCTCATTTGTTTGTATTTGCTTTTATATCTTTTGCCTTGGGAGACTGATCTTAAGAAAAATATTGGTATGATTTGCCTGACAATGTTTTGCCTATGTTCTCTTCTAGGAGTTTTATGGTGTCATGTCTTATATTTAAGTCCTTAAGTCATTTTGGGTTTATTTATGTGTAAGCTGTGAGGGAGTGTTCTAACTTTACCGATTTACAGGAGGCTGTCCAGCTTTCCCAGTACCACTTGCTGAAGATATTGTCTTTTCTCCATTGCTTCTTCTTTCCTTCTATGTTGTAGATTAATTGACCATAGCTGTGCAGGTTTACTTCTCAGCTCTCTATTCTGTTCCACTGAGCTATACATCAATACCATGCTGTTTTGATTATTGTAGCTATGTAGTATTATCTAGAGTCTAGAATGTTTCTACCTCTGCCTTCATTCTTTTCTTCAGAATTGCTTTGGAAATTCTGGATCTTCTGCAGTTCCATATAAATTCTGAATATTTGTTCCAGTTCTGTGAAAAATGTCATCGGTAATTTGATGGATATCACATTAAGTCTGTAGATTGCTCTGGGTAGTATGAACATTTTAACAATGTTAATTCCTCCAATCCAAAAGCAAGGGATATCTATCCACTTATTTGTATCATCTTTCAATTTCCTTAATCACTGTTTTAGTTTTCAGCATATAGGTCTTTCACATCCTTGGTTAGATTTATTCCTAAGTATTTTTTGACACTAATTTATATAGGATTTTTTTTGAATCTTCCCTGATATTTCATTGTTAATATAAAGAAATGCAACTGATTTTGATATGTTGATCTTGTATCCTGCTACCTTGATGAATTCATTTATCAGTTCTCATAGTTTTTGTGTGGAGTCTTTTAAGATTTTCTATATAGAAGTATTTTTTGACACTAATTTATATAGGATTTTTTTTTAATCTTCCCTGATATTTCATTGTTAATATAAAGAAATGCAACTGATTTTGATATGTTGATCTTGTATCCTGCTACCTTGATGAATTCATTTATCAGTTCTCATAGTTTTTGTGTGGAATCTTTTAAGATTTTCTATATAGAGTATCATGTCATCTACAAATAGTGACAGTTTTACCTCTTCCCTTCCAATCGGGATAACTTTTATTTCTTTTCCTTATCTCATTGCTGTGGTTAGGAGTTCCAACACTATGTTGAATAGAAGGGAAGGGGCATCCTTGTCTTATTACAGAATTTAGCAGAAAGACGGAGAAGGAAATGGCAACCCACTCCAGTGTTCTTGCCTGGAGAATCCCAGGGCTGGAGGAGCCTTGTGGGCTGCCGTCTGTGGGGTTGCACAGAGTCGGACACGGCTGAAGCGACTCAGCAGCAGCAGCAGCAGAAAGACTTTCAACTTTTCAGCCTTGAGTATTAAATTGGCTGTGCGTTTGTTGTAAATGATTTTCATTATTGAGATACTTTCCTTCTATACCCATCTTGGTGAGAGTTTTTATAATGAATAGATGTAGAACTTTATCAAGTGCTTTTCCTGCATTCATGAAGAGGAGCATGTGGCTTCTGCCTTGTCTTTTGTTGATGTGGTATACCACAATGATTGATTTGCTTATGTTGGACCATACCTGTGATCCAACTTGATCATTGCGCATCATCTTTCTTATTGTTTTTCGATTCTGTTGGCTAATACTTTATCAATGATTTTTGCTTCTATATTCACATGTATTGGGCTGTAATTTACTTTTTAATATTGCCTTTGTCTGCTTTTGGTATTAATCAGGGTGATAGTAGTTTCACAGAATGACTTTGGGAGCATCACCCCTTCAACCGTTTGGAATAGCTTGAGAAAGATAGGTATGAATTATTTTTTGTATGTTTGATATTAATAGAATTCCCCAGTGAACTTATGACCAATGACAATTTCATTATCTGAGTAGCAATATTTTATCTAATTAATTGTTGCCTTGCCTGGAGTAGGTTATCATTGTATATTTGCTGAATTAATGAATGGAAGAGCTATACACCCAACCTGAATTCCAAAAGATATTCACAAAATTCCATCCCCTAAAGAATGCTGAGGAAAGCCAATTAAATGCAAAAGAAAAGGGACTGAGAATTCAAACTAAATAGACAAAAAGAAAAACTAATCCTATTTGGTGCATATCTGAACATCAGTTCAGTCGCTCAGTCATGTCCAACTCTTTGTGACCCCATGAATCGCAGCATGCCAGGCCTCCCTGTCCATCACCAACTCCTAGAGTTCACTCAGACTCACGTCCATCGAGTCAGTGATGCCATCCAGCCATCTCATCCTCTGTCGTCCCCTTCTTCTCCTGCCCCCAATCCCTCCCAGCATCAGAGTCTTTTCCAATGAGTCAACTCTTCACATGAGGTGGCCAAAGTACTGGAGTTTCAGCTTTAGCATCATTCCTTCCAAAGAAATCCCAGGGCTGATCTCCTTCAGAATGGACTGGTTGGATCTCCTTGAAGTCCAAGGGACTCTCAAGAGTCTTCTCCAACACCACAGTTCAAAAGCATCAATTCTTCGGCACTCAGCCTTCTTCACAGTCCAACTCTCACATCCATACGTGACCACTGGAAAAACGATAGCCTTGACTAGACGGACCTTAGTCTGCAAAGTAATGTCTCTGCTTTTGAATATACTATCTAGGTTGGTCATAACTTTCCTTCCAAGGAGTAAGCGTCTTCTAATTTCATGGCTGCAGTCACCATCTGCAGTGATTTTAGAGCCCAAAAAAATAAAGTCTGACACTGTTTCCACTGTTTCCCCATCTATTTCCCATGAAGTGATGGGACCGGATGCCATGATCTTCGTTTTCTGAATNTTGAATATGCTATCTAGGTTGTTCATAACTTTCCTTCCAAGGAGTAAGTGTCTTTTAATTTCATGGCTGCAATCACCATCTGCAGTGATAATGGTGGTTTAAAAGTGCCAGTAAGCACACAAACACACAAACTAAGAACAGTGACAACAAAATCCAACTTAAGAATGTCAGATGCAATATTTTTAATCACATAAATGTACCTCTTTCATGTGTTTTGCCTCTATTTCCCCTTATTTTTATGTGTCATTATCATGCCTATTTTCAAAAATTGTGACCCAGTTTTTCTCATTAGAAGCTCAACATATTCTATTCACTATTCAAAGCCTTTCAGATCACTAGCAAGCCATGAGAAAAGTATTTCAATATTTCAAACAGAAAAATAAAAAATTTATTATAAAGGTCAGAAAAAAAGGAGACTCTGAGAACAGGCAACTGAAATGACATATTCTATATTGAGGAGTTTAGAAGCATTGAATTTTGATATTTTGATAGTTAAGGAGCCTGTGGAATTAGGTAGCTCCCTAATGTTTTCAGCTCATGTTAAGTATAAGGACAGAGCCTAGTAAAGAAAACCAAAACTAGTTGGGCAGTACTGAGAGTATTTAATTTTTTCCTTCTTGAAATCAGGCCCAGCAATAAATAATGCACACACTTTTGAACAAAGCACAATTTAATTAGGAAAAAAATGAATTTTGTGTCATTATCTAAATGAGGACTATTCTATGTAATGCACATAATATACATTATTAATTGCTCATTTTGGGATAAAATTACTTCTATTTGGAAAGTTTTTTTCCCCCCCCTGAGGTCAGCAGAAAGTATAATTATGCACATTTTAAATAAAGGTATATATTTATCTATGCCTAAAGTATGTTAGAAATTATGAAATGTTTATGTAAATGTAAGATGAATAACAGCATGAAAGTATGTATAAAAATATTGAAAATGCCCCGCCTGAATAAGCAACCATTTATGAATAGTGGGACGGAGAAGGCAATGGCACCCCACTCCAGTACTCTTGCCTGGAAAATCCCATGGACAGAGCAGCCTGGTAGGCTGCAG